>QNGE01001092.1:0-188918 GCA_008508345.1 Paragonimus westermani
GAGCTCTAATGAGAGCGAAACTCGATTCTAGTGCTTCTTTTCAAAATAGGCTGTCTGGAAATTCTATCTGAATGCGAAGACTGCGGTCAATTGATGTTCAGATTGAAAATATTTTAACAATAGTTGATGTGGGATGCCCGGGAACACTGACACATTCTGAATCCATATAACGTTCTTACTCTAACTATAATGCTCCAGCTAGCTCTTAAAAGTGGAGTTTATTCCACATAGTCACCTCAACCTGACTCATGTCAGCAGCTACTTTGAGCGAAACAAACAACTGTGCTCTACACATTGCTGAATAGGCCACTCGTTCACACAGTTCCGGTACAAAATGAGAACCTATGTGACCACGTACGTATGCGCCCAAGCCAATCGACGATTAAAAAAAGAGACATACATACCTATGATTCAAGGTTTCACTTGTAGCCGAATGACATATCGGCGCACCTCTCAGTAGCGGCTGTCCAAGTGGTTGAATATTCGTGCAACTTCTTCCAATGCTGACCGATTTTTAATGTAAATACAGACCTATGAAATATGTTATTGGAAGTCTCTTTTACACGGCGGATTCGTATTGCTGACTTGCCATTTCTGGTTTAAGTATAGTATGGTTGTAAAGCGAATCATGAAGTTTCGATGACTTTGTCAGTTAGTGCAAGGTTTATAGGCGGAAGGCTTGCACCAGCGGGATCTAACCACATTTTCTCTTCTGCTATCCAGCAGACATCAGCCGACTTGTGAGGCATAAAATGAAACCGATCTGTAGCATGACTCTTTAAGATTACAAGTATTATGAGTCGAGAAACACTTACCTTAGGTTAAGTGAATGAGGGTCTGATCTTTAGAACTGCGAATAACAACCGCAGATAGCATGTTGTTCAACCGGTTAATAACTGTGCAAACAAATTACTGTCCGACTAGGATCTAAAAGTTCGTGTTGTAAAGCTTCTTGTTATAAACCACTTGATCACCAGCAGCCGGCAGAAAAGACAACCACTGTAAGGAGCTTAAGGTTACTGAGTGGGGATTATTCACATACAAAGTCGTTTAACTTCAGAGTCTATTTCTTATACCCATGAACAGATTAGCAAACACTTGCTGAAGTTGCCTAATTGCCAACTTGTTAGTCTTCAGGAAAATATACACAATTTGCAGCCAAGCAGCGATCTTCCATGAAACATCTAAGCTGTTTGAATCACATTTCTCTCTATGCAAATGAAGTTGTTTTTGATCATCTTAAGATTTGCAAATCTCTTCTGACATCACCTGGCGATTGTTCGTACAAGCTAGGTAAGGTTACATCCGAATATCTAATGCTTTCTTCGGATCGATTTTTTGAATATCCATTTCAAAGCTGCACTGTGAATCACGAATTCTTTCCCAAAACTCTCACCGAATATCATATTAACTCTTACCATCAGCCTGAATTCTAACTACCGCCTGATTACGTCTAGATCTTTCTGAATCCCCTGCGGATCATCAAGGTTTCGGGGTATAAATTCGCCAGCCAGTTGAAAGGCTTTGCTGGTAATCTTGTCTGGAACATAACTGATATGAATTAGTAGGAGATAACGAAACACAATCCCATGAGGGACGCCCGCAAAAATCAGAGTGAGAAATGTAAAGTTTGATGCGATTGCAGCTGGGGAAGTTTGATTGTCAAAGAGAGTGGAACCCAGTATAAAACCTTGCTTTGGATGTCACCGTCTTCCGGTTTACATCTGAGACGACCATATGAGGCTTCATTAGAAGCCTTTCTGAAACCGAAGAAGACAGTATCCTAACTGAGATTATTTTATTTAGCCTGTGCCACGATTTCCGTGAAGATAAGCACAATGGTTGCATACCATTGACTATGAGCGAAACCACGCAGGATCGAACGAAAAGACTTGCTGACATTGAAAATTTGGTTACTGGTACAATCCTACGAAAGATTTCTCATCTATCATTGTATGCTTTCAAGTTCGATTGGCTAGTGACTAGCAGAAAAATGCCGATCGCCCGTCTTGAAGACAGTTGTGATTATGCGTTGCAATGAACGACAGTCCACAGTGTCCTCATGCACAGATTGCAAATAGCTCCCTCTAGATTGTCAGTAACTCTCTTGGAGACTAAAGAACAGATCTCATTTGACACCACAGCACAATATGCCTCTAGTACTGAACAATCATCAATCAGAGCGAGGTATCATTTCGGCAGTAGTGTATTGTGGATCACTGCACAGGACTCCATAAATAGCTCGACAGCCATATACAGATCAGAACAATTGCCTTCTTGGAGCGCTGGCAAATCGTTCCGAAAACATATTTTCCTTCAACTGACACTTATTTCAATGAGGAGATATTTCCGAGAGAGTCAAAAATGAGGCGTGATTTCTGCGCGTTCAGCCTAAAGGTAGTTCCTGCTTAGACGTAAAGGAGCATTTTCGCCCTCACTAGGTTAGTTCATATATATATGTATATATATTCCTATATATATACACATATATATGTATGTTTGAAGGATAAATAATAATTCAGCAAAATTTGCTTCGTAGTGCGAGCAGAAACACTTGGACACAATAACGTCGAACTAAAAGGTCCTGTTTAGTTACATTAAGCTGTGTATGTGTACTTTCGAAACTGAACTTCACCGTTGCTAATGTAGTAAAAATTACTTTCATATTGGTTAGATCTATAGGCTATCTTCAAAGCGGCAGTGCTAAGACCACACCTGGATCCTGGTTTATCCGCTTGCTGATTTGTACACCAAAATTATCCAGCTTTACGCCAACGCGGTTTGAATGTCGCGGTGAGAATATGGGTGAAATCGTAAACAATCGTAAACACAATTTAAGCCGTTGTGATTACATAACACTTGCAGTGCTTGTAGGAAGTCTAGTCCCTGTTCGTCCTTATTTATTCGATGTATACAAGTGACAGGTTTTATGGTTGTGACTGATGAAAGTAAATAAAACGTTAGCATATTGCAATCTGTCTTCCTTCTGCTCTTGTGAACAAGTTAAGACGCCTACAGGACGAACATGAGAGAACCCTAAGTGCAAAAATCAGGGAATGTTTGTGGGGAGTTCTGTGGACCTTGGAAATCAAAATGCGGTGGGTTGACTAGGTGACTTCCAACTGCTAACGACTGGAATGCCGTCACCTTGAAGACGGTAGCCTACAACGTTTAAACTGTAGATTCATTGTACAACCATAGGTGAAATTGTGGTATCTACAAATGCGAAACAACCTTGATTTGAGGGGTTCATAGCAAACGTAACCTCAGTAGAGAGCATGAACAAACAGTTCTTACGTATTACAAAGTTGAGGGTTCTGGAGACGCCGAAGGTGGCACCATTATGAAAATATTAGTTTCCGTAACTGTGCCCTTCCTTGATTCAAACACAAGTGAATGTTCAACGCGGTCAAACGACAATATCTGAGAATTCATCCGTACCTTAGGACTTTTGTGTTCATTACAGTTCAAACGAACAGTTCGCTTTTCTTTTAGGCCGCTATGCTTGTTATGTAACATGATGAATATTCCATCCATCTGGAACATACTCAGGCATTCACATTGGAAAAGTTTCAACCTCGTTGATAAATATACCCACGGGGTACAAAATCGCTAGATTGATTTAACTTATGGCACAACCTGATAACGTTGTTCGGAGGTGTCCCAGAGATTATTTCAATTCACTATCACAATGAAGTAAGGCCACCTGGAAAAAAGACATAAACTCTAAATTAATAATAGTAAATGCTCAACTGGTTCCACGGGCGGCTTTCAACAGCCTATTAGCGATTTGCAATGTGATGCTGCAAAATATATGTAATCAACCCATGTTCAAATTTCGCTGTTAAAGATTGTCGCTTACGTCTAGTCTGCCTTAAACATCATTAGACTTTTAGCAGGCTCATCTGAGTCAAAAGTAAAACGCTACCAATAAAACAGATTGACGGTTACTCGTATGCTTCAGTGAAATTAAAAACGTCCAGTCGGTCTCGAAAATGGTATGCCCCAAAAGTTCATGAAGTTGATTAGTTAACATTTAAAAGCAGAGATCCTGCACTGAAAGTAACACAAAAGCGGATACACTTCAGACGACCGTACAGGAAGCAGTTTCACTTCTTTGAGAGGTCTCCGTACAGTAAGTTAATAGGTAAGATGCATATAAGATATCCGCAATTGGGTCAGCGCGGTAATCACATATGAACTGCGACCTATTCCATTTTCATGTTTTCCATTCCAGTGACATGGACACACACGGTCGAAGTGAGTGGTTACTTACGTGCTGTATGTCGCGATCTATAGAGCTCGTGTTCCTCTCTGGCATATCACTTCGTCGGTGTTGTGCTACCTTATGGCTTTTTGGCTTGTGTCACTGAACTTACCTTGTCTCTTCTATCTGACTCATTAAAAGATTTTGCAAGACAGGTATAGTGATTATCTTCCCTCTAGTGTTTGTATGCCCTCCCGCAGCCGATTGTTTTTTTAAGACGACAGTCGTTGCTTGCATTAACGTATCTATCGTTTGTAAACCATTCACTTATCCGTTAATAGATTCACGGAATATGCGGATAAAAGTGGTGGTTGTCTACTTACGGTCCATCCGTGTTACGTTCCTGCACTTGCATGCACACACGCACACACAGTCCTGACTCACGTGACCCTTCCCGTCGCACGGCTGCCGATTGCAAAGTTCACGTGCGCGCCTTGGCTAGCCTGCCCAGACATACTTTGCCCTACTCTCATCGGCTTGTTATTCATTCATCGATCCACCCGCTGTAACCTCTGTTGATCGTCCAATGTAATGCACCTTTCATGCTGGCTTAACCAGGATACACAAGGTTCCTCCTGAATCACTTAAGTTGTCACTTCAGTGCGTGGTATAGACAACAATTTGGCGATGGGGATAGCTGACAACACGCTATTACTTCAAGTATGACGATGCAGACATAACAGTCTAAATATGGGTTGCTCGAATTCAGTCCGGTTGTCATATGACTCAGCTCGTTGATCCCGGAAACCGACAAGTGTAACTGAATGGTTTCGCTCTATCGATTTTGTGCAGCAAAGATGAAAGGCTCCGAAGAATGTGTTAGAAAAGCGTCGAGCACAACTTTTCGGGTTGAATGGTATACTTTCAAGCATGATGTATATTGCACAAAGATTGCAACTGGTCTCATGTGGGACTAAACGACTGCATCGCGCACTACATCAGATTGAGTGACCAAGGGTATACAAGTTAAATGAAAGTGTATGGCATCTCTGGTCTGCAGAAACGACCACGAATATAACCAAACGAACGTAATCACATGCACCGGACAACTGGTAACCCAGCTGCTTTAACGTAGATATACATTATAGACTGATACCGTTTGAAATATTTTGCACATTGTTCGGCATGCGGCACAGTCGTTCTTCTGTTCCTGCAGTGGGCTTTCATTATGCAGACTCAGAGATATATGCGGTTTTCGGGGGTTGGAAAATTATTGAGGATTCACACAAGATTTTATTGCATCTCAGGTGGACTGAGTGACTAAGTAAGCGAGATGTTCAACAATCTTTTAGCTTGGAAAGTGGATCAGAGTGGCATGTGTAAGATTGGAAAAATGCTGAATTTTACCATCCTTACGATCGGGAACTGTATTAAAGATTGAAAGGCAAGCGCTTCTTTTAGGGATTGCGTTCGCCGAATTATTCGTCCAAGATGTGCCACACGTCACATCAAACTTCTTGGATCTTTGAAAAGCATAAGCAGCACACGGTTATGCAGCGACGTGCACCGTCTTTAGTGTCAGCCATATTTGTAAACATGCCGGAATCCCGTGCATCATTGATCAGGAATGTGGAACAGTATAACCATTTTACAAATCAGCACGTAACTCTGAATACAATGCTGCGCAAAGTACAATCTTGAGATAGATGTCCAAAGTTTATTAAGGATTATAGGTATAACAGGAGAGCTTCGGTGTGATATAAGCTTATGGAAAATGGAGTAGGCACTGTTAAAACAAAATTATGAGCCGAAGATTTTCGAAGGTGCTGTGAAATTTGATAGCAGATTAGAAATAGTGTTGTAGAAAATTACACATGGGAATCTAGGGAACATACCAGATGTATATCAAGTAAAGGGGGCTGTCAAGAGGAGTATTAGAAACACGGTAGTCCCTTACTGGAACGACGATTAACAGTCTTGTACAAAAAGTAGACTTTTGTGATGGTTGTAATTTGCAACTGAATATCGTGAACTTATCGTTTAAGTGCAAGAATATTGAGGCTGTACACAATAGGGATTCAACTATAATTCCCCTGTCTTACTCGGTGTATCATTTTCACTGCATAAAAATCCGATTCTTGATTTGACCCGGGTGCATTCATTAATGCGTTCTCGTACTTTAAACTAAAACGTCTAGCGTCCAGATCAATATATTTCTTATGGTGTACTTTTGCACTTTGGAAAGTCTTAATATACATTCTAAGTCATGGTATATGGAAGTCCATATGGAGCGTTCTCAAATTTGGTGTGTTATGCGCCGATGCATAAAAGAAGAAAGAGCACCGTGTTTTCCCACGTTTATTGTCAAAGATAAGTGTACTGTAGTTTAAAATATGATTCTTCTATATCAGTTTTGTACTCTTCTATGAAGCTTGTTCAGCTTGTCAAATTCGGGACTAATGAAATTGCACAATTTCATATATTAACGGGAAAGAAAATCAATATATCTCCCATGGACCTGATTGGATGTTCAGACTTTCCAAACTGCATAGATCCATCATAAGAAAAATATCCTGACCATGACCTCATTCGTGATAGTTGGTAATACGCAATACTTTACAGAAAGGTGCTTAGTCCAAACCCACAGCTAGTTTCTACACAGTAGTAATAACACGGCACGTTACGCAGTGAAATCGTAATGTAGTGAGTATTCCATGAAACGTAATTATTCATTAAAATACCAATGAGTCGCATTGTTCGGTTATAAAGTACAATCACTACACGGTCGAGAATTGAAGGGGTGCAGTGACCGTCATATTGGTTTAAACGAATATCGCAGAGAGCTTGTTTTACAGATGAACCATAGGTTCCTCTCTATGAAATTCCAGGTTTGAAGCCCTTTTCGGAAAATGTTCTCGAAGGTGGATATTAGCAAATTTCTCTTAACGCTGCGTCCAGCTTGCTGACTGCGATAAATATTCTAGTTGGATTTTTTGGTTAGGATATTTTACTTTTGATTCGTGTGTTTCTCTAGCCGTTTTTAAAGAAGTGGTAAACGAAGTTTGCGTCAACCTTGAAGATGTTTCAACCTATCAGAAAAACACCATTGTACATAGTTTTGCCAAACTTAGTCATGATGATAGATTGTTTGTTTTACTTGGAAGTTAGTGTGTCTAAGCATCTTTTTGGTGCAGTCTTTCTATTAGAGATACGCGGTTGACGAAGCCAAGTTTTCATTTTAGCCTTACCAATTTTCACTTTTCTCATGCTCTCATTTCAAGCAATGTTGATATGTTGCGTTGATTTGTAGGTTTGCTGTCATACTTTTTTATCACTCTTGCAAATTGCAGCAGACCAGTATCTGCATACTTCTTTGAATAACTTTCGAATGCACTGATGCTGACTTGCCCACATTGCTTCGCCTATTAAACTTGTTCGTCACAAATGCTGCTTGTCGAATGTTTTCTACTAGGCTTCTGTTGCAATTGCGTATGCGTGTCTTTCGTGCACAGATATTGCACTAGAAGGAGGTGGACGTCCTGTTTTGTGTTTTTAAGACGTCTTAGACCANTCTAGGGAACATACCAGATGTATATCAAGTAAAGGGGGCTGTCAAGAGGAGTATTAGAAACACGGTAGTCCCTTACTGGAACGACGATTAACAGTCTTGTACAAAAAGTAGACTTTTGTGATGGTTGTAATTTGCAACTGAATATCGTGAACTTATCGTTTAAGTGCAAGAATATTGAGGCTGTACACAATAGGGATTCAACTATAATTCCCCTGTCTTACTCGGTGTATCATTTTCACTGCATAAAAATCCGATTCTTGATTTGACCCGGGTGCATTCATTAATGCGTTCTCGTACTTTAAACTAAAACGTCTAGCGTCCAGATCAATATATTTCTTATGGTGTACTTTTGCACTTTGGAAAGTCTTAATATACATTCTAAGTCATGGTATATGGAAGTCCATATGGAGCGTTCTCAAATTTGGTGTGTTATGCGCCGATGCATAAAAGAAGAAAGAGCACCGTGTTTTCCCACGTTTATTGTCAAAGATAAGTGTACTGTAGTTTAAAATATGATTCTTCTATATCAGTTTTGTACTCTTCTATGAAGCTTGTTCAGCTTGTCAAATTCGGGACTAATGAAATTGCACAATTTCATATATTAACGGGAAAGAAAATCAATATATCTCCCATGGACCTGATTGGATGTTCAGACTTTCCAAACTGCATAGATCCATCATAAGAAAAATATCCTGACCATGACCTCATTCGTGATAGTTGGTAATACGCAATACTTTACAGAAAGGTGCTTAGTCCAAACCCACAGCTAGTTTCTACACAGTAGTAATAACACGGCACGTTACGCAGTGAAATCGTAATGTAGTGAGTATTCCATGAAACGTAATTATTCATTAAAATACCAATGAGTCGCATTGTTCGGTTATAAAGTACAATCACTACACGGTCGAGAATTGAAGGGGTGCAGTGACCGTCATATTGGTTTAAACGAATATCGCAGAGAGCTTGTTTTACAGATGAACCATAGGTTCCTCTCTATGAAATTCCAGGTTTGAAGCCCTTTTCGGAAAATGTTCTCGAAGGTGGATATTAGCAAATTTCTCTTAACGCTGCGTCCAGCTTGCTGACTGCGATAAATATTCTAGTTGGATTTTTTGGTTAGGATATTTTACTTTTGATTCGTGTGTTTCTCTAGCCGTTTTTAAAGAAGTGGTAAACGAAGTTTGCGTCAACCTTGAAGATGTTTCAACCTATCAGAAAAACACCATTGTACATAGTTTTGCCAAACTTAGTCATGATGATAGATTGTTTGTTTTACTTGGAAGTTAGTGTGTCTAAGCATCTTTTTGGTGCAGTCTTTCTATTAGAGATACGCGGTTGACGAAGCCAAGTTTTCATTTTAGCCTTACCAATTTTCACTTTTCTCATGCTCTCATTTCAAGCAATGTTGATATGTTGCGTTGATTTGTAGGTTTGCTGTCATACTTTTTTATCACTCTTGCAAATTGCAGCAGACCAGTATCTGCATACTTCTTTGAATAACTTTCGAATGCACTGATGCTGACTTGCCCACATTGCTTCGCCTATTAAACTTGTTCGTCACAAATGCTGCTTGTCGAATGTTTTCTACTAGGCTTCTGTTGCAATTGCGTATGCGTGTCTTTCGTGCACAGATATTGCACTAGAAGGAGGTGGACGTCCTGTTTTGTGTTTTTAAGACGTCTTAGACCACATAATCGTGAACATGCTAAAACTCTAAAAGAATTTCTGGTTGTTTGCAGGGTTGCAACCTACCTTTATAACCACCTCATTGGCATGCATTTAATTATTCTGGCTGATCAGTAGTCATTAGCGCCGTCGGCATGTTGTTAGCAACACACTGACGATAATATTCATCAAACGGCACACGATTGTGCCAGCAGCTTACGTGAACGTCATCTAAGTAGATTCTACTGTCGATATCCTGTGAAATTTGGCAGTGCCTGTGCATAGATTATTGTAGTCCATTTTGGAATAAATAATCCGACTTGATCATACTCAACTGAAACTTGCGTTGGCCAAGGATGTAGTTCATGACTTTACCTCACACTGCTCTCACAACTATTGCATTTTGGAAGAGTTTTATTCTGTAAGGCGTTTCCCTTTACAATTTTCATCGACAGCTGCAGTTATTTTATATCGGAGAAGTTAGAGAACTGATCAAATGGGATGTGCTGCTAGCTTCTGCTTTCTCCTCCCAGACCCCTGAGTAAAGTGAGCACATCGGAATCCCAAGCATGCTTTGGAAAGTGAGCTAAAACCTTCTAATGCAGTCGCCTTCTAGGGGCTTAGTAGGAGTGCTGGTGTTTTTTCATGTACAAAAGAAATGCGGTCTATGCGACGAACGAAGGAAGCCAAGCTAATCTTTTTGAACAATGTATTTCAGCAACCAAGGTGTATAATCAGGAATGAAACTTAGTTTTATCATTGCGACATTGAACTTCGACTTTCCGTTGGAATGGTACTGAGCAGTTAAACACAAGATTTAGTCTATGGCTGTATTTGCCGCGAAGAGACCGATTAAATTGTATACAATTCAGGTAAGATTGGTGATCCACGACGTATTATTAAACTTCTGTTTCTGTCTCTGTTTCTTATGTGTATACCGTTGATGGAGAAGCATTTGCAATTGGGCCGGTGTAGACAAAACTTCCCATTGTCAGAAGAAGAATTGACCGAATTACAACAGCCACTGAGACTTTTGTTTGAACTGTGGTTAGTGTAGTTATTGTAACTCAACTCAACATTGTGGCGTGTATGTTTAGCTACATGAATAAATAAACTGTACGAAATACGGTTTAAGTTCCATTTTCGTTGACTCGGTCACTGTGTTATTGCTACTGTGTATGAGCTAATTAAGTGCAGTTTTCTATTATTTTCCCCTCTTCCAAACTACTACATCGTTTCAAACCCAACTCCACTACCTAATTCATGCTGAATCCGTACACACCCGAAGTTTTCTTTGTTCACACCACTAACTTGTATTTTATACATGTGGTCCAAAGTGTTGGCAGCAGTAAGTGCGACTTTCCAGACTTCCTCCTTGGTTTTCATTTGAATACTTTAACAGTTTCGTCGTTCGTAGCCACTTCATGCTGATACATTGAAGTGATGGAAACATGTAATTTCGCAAAGTTAATTACAAGATTTTCTCCTAGCTGAAATGTTTGCCAAGTGACGAAGTTACGTTGTACTATTATATACCCCAGAAAATTGCCACAAGTATTTAGTATTTTTTTGGAAGCGGCACGTGTGCACTACAGTGGGGATAAATATGTGAGATTCAAGGTGAGCGTGATACCATGATTCCACTCAGGGATCTTTAATATATGGGCAAAAGGTGTAGGATAGACTTTAAAATCTGAGTTGAAAAATTAATCCTTTTAGATGAGCGAACAGGTCTCAGGGATATAAAAAGTAATGGATTTTTGTTCTGAAGACAAGTCTTTCAAGGAGTTTAAACAAATGCCAGAGCAGTCCGTTTTCCCAGATGACTGAATGAGGACTTGGTATGTCCACTGTCACAGGGGCAATCAAGTGGCACGATGAATTTCAACAAAATTCGATTAGGTTACCCTCAGTTGTCAAAAGATGTAAAAGGCCATTAATACGGACAGGTTGGTTGAGCGATTTTATAGAAATATCCTACTGGTAGTTAACCAACATGACGAAGATTTGAACAGATCTCATTTTCGGAAATTGGCCTTTTTCAAACGAGATCAGTCGAGTGTTGGATAATGAAAAAGCAAAGCCTGGCATTTAGTCTTCAAGCCCATTCCGATTCTGGTAACCACTGAGTGCACCCGATTAAACTTGAGGCGTTTGCACTTCCTTGAATATTTTTGACACAGTGCCAAGACTCGGTTAAAGACTGTGCATTCTAATTGGAGGCAACGGCTGAGATCCAATAAGTTGTGTATTGCTTGGCGTATGCTAGAGTCTCTACTGGTCCTAATGCTGCCACTGTGAAAACAAAACGCGCCTTGTTATACCTGGCAAATGACGCAAATATTGTAGGGATCCGGATGGTCATAGAATATGGAATGACCTCAACAAGGTTTAAAGGTGATCTGTGAAATGGCAGCTTGCCCCGAACTCAACTACACATGGTTAATCGTTAGATGACATTTCATCAGGGGGCTTACAGGCTCCGCTACCGCTGGTTGTGGCCGACCATGCCACAAATGGAGGTTGGCATGTCTTTGACTTCATTATATTGAGTTTCCGTAATGTGGTTGAGGAATTTGTGTGGCTATATAAAACTGGAAGTGGCTTTTTCTGACGAAATAAGCGTTACTCTCGTGCAAAACCGGCATGACGTTACTGATTCACGAGGTTCAAATGTAGCCCACTTTGGAAGGTTATATGCAAGCAGAATAGTCGATTCAGTACTGGAACTCCAGGAACAAGCGATATACAAAAACTTTGGACTGGGTGGTGTACGCAATTGTTACTTCTGAGCAAGAACCTCATTTATAGTTGTACTTGTACTCTGTCATTGGATGATTATAATTACACTTGCAAAGTCACAAGCTGTAAGCTGGTTGGTGCAGTACAGAAGAAACATCTTCGCGACTCGTGTAAGTTGTAGTATTGGAGTTGATGTGATATATTAATGCAACGTTTGGGCTGGGCCCTCACTGGATTTCCTATTGTATCGGAGTTTGAATGAGCGATGGATCGAGTGAATTTTCACCCCACTTACCCTCCAATAATTGATCAGGTTTCAATATTCATCATAACCACCAGTTATTACCTTTGACTAGAAACTGTATGGTTTTTCGATAAACAGATTGAAAATAACACAACGTTGCAAGCAAGCTGTAATTCTCTACGTTTCAACCACCTCGGGTGGCCTCCTTCAGGAGTGTTGTAATCGCTTCCTAACTTTTCATTCTACCAAAACAAATGAAAAATGAACGAACTTTGACGCTTCTTAAAACTGTCAGTGCTCCTTGCAATCGATAATTCATCGAATTGGTTGTCCAAAAAAGCAACTCGAAAAGTTCGAAACTAACTGGTCTTGACTCGTTAAATCACCCTCATCTGATCCAAAACGTAGTGTGTTTTGGTGGCTCCAACCAGATGATAGGTTGAGTTCAATACTTTTTGGGTAGCAGTAGTCGAATGTCGTGAGGCTAAGCAGCTTGCTGTTAGGCAGCTTAGTAATGAGCCTCAGGTCATCCAGTACTGTGACAAAATTGGAATCAGCGATATCTATGTACACTCCTCACGACACCAAAAAATAACTCCTACCAACAGAAGAGAGTGTATTTGGTTGTGATTAATCGACTTTACTCTTCAGTTGAGATAGGATAAATCCTACAATGGTCCATTTACTTCAATCTGAGTCCCCTATGACTCGTTCCCTTCCCTTACATTTCTCGGTAGACAGTGAGCAAATAAAGAAGCCGCTATTGCCTTCGTTAGTACTTCTCAGTGAACGTTTTATCAGAACTGATGTGGTGTGTCCTACAGTTGTACGTGAGAATGGCAGCCAAGTATCTTCTCGGTTGCATACCTATACTATGCTTATCTGCTTTGCTTACCTCAGGGGGGAAGTGGTTAAACACTTGATTGGTACAGAAGAACTGTGGATGCTTTCGGGTGCTTGAGCACTTTTGCTTGATGTGGAATTGTCTGAACGTGCTTACTGAAAAACACAATCAACTGTGGCCATCTCTAGTCTTCTTTTCTTACTAACTGCTTTGAAGCCATCTCTCTGAAAATTTTGCTTGTCTAACTCTCTTTTAACTTAGTTATGTCCCTTCATTACAGTTACGCATTTGATGTTAATTAATTTAGGGAGGGTAGGTCGATGCCTCTCATTTGCGCTCACCACTATCATCTTTCTAGGTTGTAACCCCTCTTACTGGTAATATGAAGCGGGCGTACCGTAAACAAGTGGCCACTAAAAAATCATGCTGAATGTAGTTTTCTTTTCATTCCCCGTACAAGTTACTTTCATACGGTGCACGATAAAAAGTATTTACACGTTTGGCAGGGCAAGGAAAGCTCTATCGTCAGTGTCAGTAGATGTAGTGTCGGTAGAGAATTTCAACTGGCACACCACTCAAGAACATCCATCGAGAGACCCATGTTTAGCCCAGTTTACCTCATGTTATAATTGTTAGGATTCAGCCATGCAACGTTCTCTGATCCTCGTGAAAGCTCTAGAACATGTCAAGGTGCGATTCGTGGGGTGGTAGTTGTTAACCCTTCCCCACAGGCCACTTTTGCAGTGCGGCTTGATCATGAAGTTTTCCAATGCAACAGTAAGAAGTCAGATTTTAAAGCACAAGAAAATATCTTACACCCCGTGCTTTAGAACAACCGGGCGAATGCCTTCGATACCAGGACTATCTGCGGGTTTTGTAATAACTGGGAGCGTATGTCTACAGCTTCAGTAAGAACATGACTCAGAGATGCATATGTTCTCGCCAGAAGAGTTGAAGGCAGTGGATTTTATTTAGTACGAGAAAATCACCAAATTATCTACCTAAAGCTTTGCAAATTGTAACGACAGTGTTAACAGTATTTTGATCCTCAGGTTTACTACTAAAATATTACCATTTCACGTCCCATCAACAGAGTCATTCGCATTCTGTTTGTTGTCAAACACAAATTCTTCCTCGCATACGTGACGCATATTAGTTTCACGTTTTGTAACATTGAACACATACAGCTGCATAGTAGAAGAGAAGACATGTCCTTAGATATTGCGATTTAAGGACTTTTTGGTTGTATAGCTTCTCTACAGTGAGTATTCTACATTTGACATACACACCACGGTGTTTTGCTCTGTGTGATGTAGGGATATTCATGTAAAGCTTGGAGTGTTTCATAAGTATTTTGGTTGCTGCGCTAGGGTCAGAAGTCAGCTCAACCACCTGTGCTGGGTCTACAACTTATTCTAGTCCATGACTTTGTTCCGGCTGTAAGATTCCACCGTCGGGTTAACGCCAAGGGTCAAAGACGAAGTTGCTTACGTGGTGACCACCTCCTGGAATTTATTGTAAGATGGGCAATGTAACGGAGGGGATACGTTCTTTTCAATCTGGATTCAGTGTGTTTTAATCCAGTCGCCAGTTAAAAGTGATGGTGCTTGCTGTTCAGCTGAAGATGTGCAAGAGATACTGAGTGTAATAAAATCTCCGCCAGTTAGTTTATCCTATGTAGATAAGGTTGATGTATAGTTATGCGCGTCAAAAAAGTTAATCCTACCACCACGAGTGGCGTTCGTTGGTTTCCACTCGCACTTTAAGCAAAACTGACGAGAGCCAGTAGGTAGTGATTGCCACAGAGAGTCATCAAACATATGATTAGAAGGCGTGTGAAGTATGACTATGAATATTGTTGCTTCAAGCAAACTATGCATCCTCCACCATATCCAGAGCCAAGCATTTCACGGAGTATGTTATGACATCTAGTGTTTAGCAATCGGTCCTAAATCGCCTGGATTCGTCAAGCCTCAATAGTTGAAACAATGCGGGGACTATACAGGGAGATAAAAGTCTAAAAGTGCCCATCTCATTCAAAAGTGAGAATGCATTTAAATTCAGCGAACTGTGAATTTATCTACTAAGCCGTCAAATTTAAGTCACCGAAATCATTTGGAACAGATGAGTTTGTGTTTCATAGTCTCAGGTGGCGTTCCTTGATTCGACACATGCATGGTGAGTCCATCAGTGGTTATTTCGTTGCCACGTGCATTTGATTCTACCATAAATGTACTGAAGTGGTACGAACAGTGTAGGTTGGATCAGTGTAGAATTAGAAGGAGAGCCTAGTATCAGAGATTTGATTGGCATATGATCAGCTACTGAAGATGGGATTGAAGCGTATTCACGATGCTCACGTGCGAATTGTGAACGTGGTGGTCGGGAGTTGTGTGTAGGTGAGCATGTATTTTTAACTAGACATGGAAAGTAGAACGAGCAGCACTGTATGCTGGAACGAAACTCTGACTGGACCTTGAAATAAAAGGTTACTGCACAGATCAGAATGTTTGTTACGATGAAAAAAGGACAATAATTTGAAGTGGGTATCATATGCGTCACTTTACTCGAGAATTGTGGTCAACTATTCTGAATTTTTAACGGGACATTATGTAGCACATTATGATGAGTTATCAGGAAATCATTCAATTCATGCCATTGGAGTATATTAGGACGGTCCATAGAACGGTGTTTGGAGCAGGACTTATCTGACCAGCCTCTCATCAGGCCATCTGTTTTCTGGTTCTCTTGAGGCACGTTTATAGTAGTTGCACTTCTGCTTATTTGAATAGTAGCTTGGAAGACTGTTGCATCATCTGGCCCATCTTGCACTCCGATAGGGTAAACGCTTCTTGTGTCATATGAATCAATACTGTCGCGGTAATTTACATGCTCAGGTTTGTTGGTTGTGCTATTGATCAGCGTTGTCTTATTGTTAGGTACACTTATGGAACTGTCTAGTTCAAATGTTAAATAAGTTGGGTCAACGAATTGATAGTGAACTTCACTAACGTTGGAAATGTCGAAAGAAGGAACGATATGAAGAAGTGTTGCACAACAGAATACAACTTAATGACCACTGAAACCCGAATCGGCATCTTGAGATATCAGCGTACCCAGTTTGAACACGTCTTGGGCCATGTTTTCGGAGGTGAGAGTGTTGCCCACGAAAACCTTTCGTATCCTCTTTCCGTCTGTTTTATGTACTGCTTAATAATTTAAACGATGGTGAGAATTCGATGAGATCCTGATGTCACATAAACCACATTGCGATCATGTCATTTTTGAAATGAGATAAAATTGTGTAGCACACTTTTTGTACTTTTAGAAAGATGATGACGGATCCATAACAATAAATTTCGACGGTATATTTTTCAGCGCTTCCCAGGGGTAGCATGTCTATCACATTGTTCGAAACGACATTATTTGGGCATCATACCCGCTTTGTTATTTCGTGTGAAGTCATACCAACGAACGCGCTTGCGTTTTGAAAGTTATCCATTTACGGACTTTTAAGGATACTGAAAATATGAAAATGGGGGTAGAGTTTCCTTCGAAGCATCCAACGTAGCACAGTTAGCCTTCAGGCAGGCAAGTTAAGCTTCAGACTCATTGAATAAACTGGATAATGTCGTTGGCAGGGCACAAACTATTTCTCGCTTGAGGTTTAATTGTAGAAACCGATGTTTTGTTTTTGGCCCCATCGACAGAAAGTCCTCTAGAGTAATCCTTTCAGCATACATGGTGGGGTGACAGTGTGTTCCACATATGGCCACCGTAGAATTGTATTAAATGAATGGGTAGGCACTCGCCTTTCGTCCATTAACAAATAAGAACGCCTTTCCCGAAGAACTGTCGAAATCCAGTCCCATCAAGTATCAGAATGAAATAACGCGATAGAGTTCGGGAACAGTTTGTAGATTTTCAGCAGTGTTTGAAAATATGGGTAGTCAGCTCTAGTCTAGTCCAATACCAACGACAGCATGCAAGAGGAGAAAGGGAAAGAACACGGACTGGACTCCAGCTCATCCGGCGGCACTCGAAAGCGTGTCAGTCTAGGAGAGTGCGGGGACTTCGAGTACTCTAAAGAACATTGGGATAGGCGGAAGTAGAGAAGCCATGGGGAAGAGAGTAATGGATGGGTCGTTGGGACCAGGGCATATATCCGCTTCGTGCGATTAGTTGTACGACTGAATAAGGGGTTTTTGGATCCGTTCCAGGTGTGCCATAGCAGGCATACTTAGGAGCGTGCGTAGAGAACAGACAGACGGGAAATCACGGTTGCAGCCAGGATCCTTGGATCAGTCACACAGTTGTCATTTATAACAGGGGTGCCGTTGGAGTGTACTGCCGTAACGCATTTCCGTTCTTTGTTTTCATATGTCCATCATTAAGTTTTGCTTCCTCATCAATGCCTGTTTGATTTTTCCAAGAGTTTTCGAGATTTTTGGGAGTGTCATTCTTCTGTGCTGATGCGTGCTAAATGGTAGTAAGATGTAAAGGGCTTGTCCCATACAAAGATACGAACATAACCAGTCAGCTCGAAACGCAATCACTGAATAGCGCAATGTAGACAATTCCGCCCCGGTCTTTGAACCAGCATTGAAGAGACGTGACACGCACAACAGAAGTGCACTGTTAGGTGGAATCATTTAAAACATATGGTGCTCATTATGTTCTAAGTCGGCCGTTGTTAGGTGTGTAGACAAATAAAACGGAATACAGGATCACGCACAATACTCTATAACTTATCAAGTTCGCTGACCATGTTATTTCCGTTTCGCTTATTGGCGGGTCTTTTTACCTTGGTTACCTGTAAACACTTTTACAATTAATTTGTTGTGGAGCATACAAAAGGTGCGTTCCCTTCCCTTTAGACAGTGAACCGACCCATTCGTAAGTGTCTTGATAGGGTTATCTGCAGCCGAAGTCGAAGAACGCCGTCAACATTCCAGGCTTTCGTTGATGCGCGAACAAGTGCGTGAGACTTTGAGCTAAATAAGCCAAGTTTTGAGCGCAAATCTTCTGTTGACGGTAAGTTTTATTTTTGACTATTTATCTTACAAAATGCCTGTCTACCAATACTTCTATTCTCGCATTTTCAAAACGTTGGTTACAGAAGAGAAAGTCAAACTTGTTATAGCTAAGAGTTTGCAAAGTTGCTTTCTACAAACGAATGCATCTGTGGAAGCGTTTAATGTAACACTGAATTTGCTACACATTCATATTTTACACCTTCCGAAAGATCTATGAACACTGTTAAAGCCACCACGTTCTCTCATACTGCGGATATTTGAAGATGGAAAATATCTCCGCTTTGTGATGAGAAAGGTTTTGATCACTGTATCTCATCTGCTAACGGATCCTTTCAAATTGGCTGTTCACCTCTACATGGACGGAGTGAGTGTGTCCGTTATCGAACTAAAATTTCCAACCTGTTTCCTACCGCGTTACTAGCCCATTTTTACTTCCGTTTGCATCAGTATTAGTTACGTGAGACCGAGAAAGTGTCTGCACATTGATGTGTTTTTTGGTCAATTCACAACTGAAATATTTGCTGACGGAAGAGTTCAGACTAACCACCTGTGATTGTTTTGCAAACCTTTTATTGCCTGCACTATTTACGATATATCTGCCTGGTTTGCTCCAAAATAGACAGTCAGTAGTGGTGAACGCTGTGATTGTAATAGACGTTCACAAAATGTTTATATCGTATCAACTAGGTTGTTGTCCCCCGTACTGATACTCCCACGCTCATGGGCATTAGGTTATGGCGGGGAATTTTAATGTAGTACCTCCGTTCGTCAAACTGTGCTTGCTTTCTTCCTCACCATTTATACGTTGATTGTCCGTCTGGGGGTTGTTAAGAGTTTCGCTAACCTGTTGGTACAAATGTTGGCCTGCATTGGTTTATAATGGTATGCTTCAGCTTTGTGAATGCATACCACATGAATTTGTTCACAAATGTCGAGGTTGTAATGTAGTGGGCAACTGAAAAGCAAAGAATTGCAAACATTTTTTCCGGAACTAACACTAACAGCCTCAAAAGTCGTTTTTAACTGACTACACCATACTTACTTACTGAATTCATTTATTAACATGTAGCTTCTGCACCACTCTCTTTTGTTTAAAACTAACCGTGTGTATCGCAGTTTGAAGATGTGTACGGTTTACAAGAGATGATGTGCAAATTCTATTGTGTGGTTTACCTTCTTGATTGTAATGGCAACCGGGATCCACTAGGTGCATTTTCTGCCTTTCCTTTCGGGTCCCTCATGTTTCTGAGCAGAAAAGCCTCCATAGGAGGATGAATCCTGTTGTGCAGATTTATGACCGTTTCAGAGGAGTTGGAAATTTAGGTCCATGCCGATTACCAAGAGGTCGGATGAAGGACTTTAGCGTTTGAAATTTGTGTTCTGCACCCAAATCTCCCACGCCTTCCAAATAAAATGACCGTTTTTATTTCACTGTTTACCTTGATGATGGCTTCACTGTGGATGATAAACCACATGTTATTGTTGAAGTTACACCCAGCGGTTTTGTATATTACGCCAGATTTAACGTTATCTCATATTCCCCACATTGCGCAGAGTATAAAGACTCGCTCATGTTTATTTAAGGAAACACTCTGTCTTCCATGAGGAAGTCCAACATGTTCGTATACAATTTTTCCCAGCATAATAGCTTGGTGTTTGCGCCTGGTTCGTATTTTTCCTCTGATAAATTTCCTGCAAGTTACGTTCTTTTTATGACAAGCACAAAATTTTACAGTTTGAAAAACGAAATAACTTTATATGTTTAACGTTGTTTTCTCTAATAACGCCAGCACGGCTGTTGCGTCAATAGACTAGTTGCTGCCGGATGTGTTGGTCAAATGGTCAAAGACTCACCAAAACAGGAAATGCATAAAGTTGGGTAAAATACTGCCTGCTGCTTGGATGACACTCCCTGATGAAGCTGGTTTCTGCCTATGCAGGGCACGTGATAGCACAGCCGATGTATACTACAAATTCTCAATGTTTTCAATGGTGGAAACTGACTTCAGTCAGTCGTACAAGAGATTATTGCATACATGTATTTTCACGTTCTTTCAAGCAAACTCAAATGTCTAAACGTGGTGAAAACTTGCTCATTCCTACGAATAACCCAGTTTTGTCGAATTTAGCCTGCAATAATTTCAGCTCACTCTTGCTAACTCGTTCGTCCATCTCGAACGCGCACGACATGCTCATGCAGCTATCAGCTGTCTCAGCTGGCGTGAAAAAAAGGTTAACCGCACATGTGTTCGTGTCTGACCCCCTTCGAGCGTTAGTTGGACGTGCATCAAGTGGATGGCGAAACAGAATGCAAATGACGGTCGGTCGGTGTTCTGTAGTCTCTGTTCTATATATGCAGTGAATGTGGTTTTCAAACTCAGTGTTGTTGCAGGAAACAAAGACCGAGGGAAGTGTAACGCTGCATGAGTAAAATGTTGCTGTAAACTCACCAACCACTGTTGGAATCTGTCACCAAATCGGCCTTCACCTGGTGGTTTTTGAGCTTATGTAAATCCAAATTTGATGATCAACTAGAAACCACGAGTGATCGTTTGACAAAGAGAACAGTGTTTTGGAACACTGTCCTGACAGATTGAAACGTTGAAAGCCATTAAGTTGCGGGTGTTTTTTCTACTGACACTGTTGGTACTCGCCTGCACTTTACAGCCCAAGATGAACACAACCCACCTACATACCAGATATTTCGGTATACCCTTCTGTCATAGGAATTCGCATCTAGACCCAACAGGTGAGGTAAATCCTTGATCTTTCTCAGAAGAAAATGCGGCGAATCCAACGTGAAAGTATCACCTAGAAATCGGCTTTCGTTGTCACGCTTACTATCGACTATTGAATATATTGTCCCAAATGCAACTGATCAGAGCATTCAGCATGTAGAATCTATTTTTGCAGACGTGTGCCTTCTAGGTCCATGCATAATTTGGTGTTAACTTACAAGGGTCGATTGGTCCTCCTTTATCAACACAACAATAAGAAAACCTAACTTCGTGAATTTCAGCAAGTACTGTTGACGTCATATCCTACACAGCATTAAACGGGATTGTGCTATTTGAGGTTGAACGTTTGCCGGTCTGCTGAGCATCGTGAGGCTTTGGGACGCACAGGCTGATGAGGTCAAACTGTATGCTTCAGTAGGCAAATGTTAATTCTTGCTCTGGTCGCTCGATAGGTTATTCAAATTCAAGCACTATGCGTATGCGCAGGCTAGTTGTGAGAATTAACATGCAGCAAACAAGTTAGTTTTTGGTATTTCATTAACAGGCCGAATGCAACACAATTTTGTCGGTTCACCGTGGATGGAAGATAGCACACATCATCAGGAATAGCACACGATTGGTGTAAGTGGGAGTGAGCACTGAATGACGCTTGGTTTCACTTCTGCCACATAATGACATAAAAAGAAGCGATCTGGCTTCAAACCACTTGTAAGAATAATTAGCATTTCCACCCATTCTGGGTGTAAATGCACGACCACTAGAAGTTCGACGTCATGAATAGACGCTTCCGAACGCAAATTGAGGATGAACGTAGACAAATGGCAGTAGGCACTGCAATTGCCAATTCACGACTTTTGACCTGCATCGATTGTGTAGTACAGGTCTGATTGAGCAAGCCGGACTAATTGGGTGGTTTTTTTGACCGACCACAATTAAACTGCTCCATGAGTCAAAACGAACTACCACTAATCCTTGCTATCCATTGTTTCAGTGATTTACCTCCCATCACCCCTTATAGGCAGACATACACTTCTCGTATCGGATAGGATGACGAAACTTCGAAAACACGCCTCTTTGTTACTCACTCGATTCGGTTTATTTGCCTCGAGTGGATGTTAGCCATAGAGATGACACTGATCAGTCGTAGAATCATACTGAAGAAGTCAAATCGCTGTGGCGTATAGATGAAGTTATCAACGAGAAAAACAGAATTTTGTCAATTTCAAGTTGTTGACCAGACACACTGGATGGCAGCTTCCGCAATCATATAGTACCGAACCGAAGTTCCGCCGTTGTTAGAGCTCATCAGTGAGATTGAAGCTGAAGCATAATGAACAAAACAACACGTGAAGAGTCATGTAATAGATCAATCACCCATATCTGACGTGATCATTTGCACTGAGCTATCCAAGAACCGTCCCATTATTAATGAGTTAATATCATACATCTGTCTTCAGGAGGCAAAAGCTATTTCATTGTGCAGTAATCTTGTCTTTCTGATCCCCACTCTGGTAGTCTTCACCTCACCTACGGTTCAGCTTGCCACCGGCAGCAAGCCACAAGCCAAAATTACATATCTATCCTTAGGCAACTTTTGACCGAACATGTTGCCCGAAATAATGCCAATCGCGTTTCATTTATATTTGCATTCCGAGCGAATTATACTGAAACATTCCAAAAGACCGCATTTTGGAACACTAAGATCTCAGCGATTATTTGGGCCTACGACGTTCGCCTCATTTTATTCGGATTGTATCGGTAAAGATTATCCCCAACAATTGGGGCGAAGGCCAACTGGTGATGGTCCAATGCTACTCGCGGTCACCAAAGACTGGTTGAAGGGGTGCAGAAACGGAGGGTTACAAAGTTGTAAACTATGTACTTTTCGAATGAACACATGGTATTTATTTTAATGAAAGATTTAGTACGAAAAGTTTAGGCGCCTGTTCGTTTTGAGGAAGATTAAATTCCAGGCTCTATTCTCACCGAAACTTTGTCTTCCACAGTTTTTCACAGTATTACTCCAACATGAACTTTTTAATAAAAATACATAATCCATCTCTTTCGTTTCTTCACATATAGAGTACAACAGTGCAGTCAACAGTATTGCTACACCTTTTATTTAACATTTTTCACTGAAAGCGGTCCATCTGTGGCGTGCAAGTACAGAATTCCGTACCTCGACGTTGATATGTAGCATTCTCAAATGTTGTGTTAGAGCAGTGTTATGCGTTTACGTACTATTTGCACGTTAACACACGGTTTTCACACCATCTACTACCGTTTGATGACGTATGTACTGTGTATTCTTCTCGGGTTTTAAACTTGCTGCTAAATTATTTTTTCACGCAAACCACACAACGTTGAGGTAAAGCATAGTTTGATGGAGTGAAGACAGGTTGTGGTGGGGTCACGGGGAGCTGATGGAGCATCGTGGTGGGATAAGGTAGTGGTGATGCCAGTGGTAGAATGTGAATATGTGTAAACCGCCATCACAATAATTTTAAAGTGGTGGAGTAACGAAATGATTGAGTGAATGCTGCACCGTCTGCAATGCTAAACTAATAAGTTAAGGGACTGATGTGCTCGTAGGGAACCAATGGAACATCTGACACCTCGAACCGCTGAGTACGTCTCCGGAAACAGCTTGAATTATTCCGGCAGGCTTCTTAAGTCTATTTCGCTTGACAGCAATAGGCAATTCGGCTGCCTAAACACGACTGTTACAAGGATGACTCACATGGGATAACATCGGCCCTATGTCATGTAATCTGTTGGTTACATTTAGCTGAAAAGTTGGCAGGAAATAACGAAATTTCAAGAGTGACGCATCAAAGAGTTCCAGTTCGATTTTTGTTAAGACCATAGTGGTGACTGGGTTGCGCACACACTTCGTAGAACTCCCTCGAAACCAACAAGCATTTCAGCTGTAGGATGTGATAGCCGAGATGACACCTGTATAGGTCACACCAAGTAGCCCTTCAGCTCCACCAAAAAGAACGTTCGTTGAACCTCTTGAAAAATTCAACTCGCACCCGACGTATTTTGGCTTTAATACTTTTAAACACAGGTCATTTCTAAGGAGAATCTTATTCGTCGCCAAATGTTGCTCATGTAAACCATGAAGTACAGCTGAGATAAGTCTGAAAGGTTTAGATACACGCTTCCACATTTACGATGTGAGTACTGCCGTCCCTATAGCTACCAGAGGCATGACCCCCACCTAGTTCTAGGAGCCACAAGAATACTACAAGCATCGTACTTCTAAAAAGATGAAGTGAAACCTTAGAATGCAGAGACGTGAACAAGAAACGAATTAGGGAGAAAGTACTAGAAGCAGTCAAAAACGTTTAGGCATAAACATCAATAAGTGCCACACAGAACTCATTAGCCAAGATGAGAAGTTATATTATCCATCGTAGGTAGAGGTCCGGAAGGCCACTATGAATGCGGTTGTTATCGAAGGGAGGCCAGACAATTGATGACCAAGTGAGAGAACCTGCCATTAACATCCGTCAAAATCGATCCACTCAGACACTGCAATATGCGATATATATGTGGATAAGGGAAGGCAATAAACTCCTAAATGCTGAAGTACACAAACCATTACGCGGGTAATAATTCAATGACTTCTTGAAGACATCAAAAAGTCGACCATCACCCGAGCCATTCGTTCAGCTTAAGAATTCCGGTGTTCGGAGTTTTTAGAATATTTTCTCACATGGGAGTTAATCGTCAGATCGAGAACTAAATGTAATTTTACATTGTAAACAAGAAAATGTAAAACGATCAGGTGGACCTTGATTAACAAGGAAATGTATGAAAAACGAAGATCAAGTCTTCATACAACTTTAGTCTCGTTGTATCCGGTAATAAAATTGCGCTTGAAAACATTTTAAACGATACAGCAGATAAAGTGAGTCGCTAACAGAGTTTTCTTTAACGGAATTGTTACCTATTTTTTGTATGAGCTTCCTCTACACAATGCATATATCAGTCGAAACCGGCGAGATTTACAGCAAAACATTACTAGTTAGTTTCCTCGGAGGGTTCGAGCCTACATGAGTAAATACACAAATTGCAATACGAGGTAGTGATACCTAAAATTCACAGACCTCAACCAACTCATCGAGCTACACTTAATTCCTTCGCAACAACTATAGACACAGTGCACATCAAATTGTCGCCTCCGAAATTCACCCCGCTGAGCAGCTAATTTAAATGCGGGAGAGAGGGGTTTAAAGCCAGTTTTTTCGTCAATAAAATGCCGAATTACAGTGACATATTGGGAAACAGAAAGAAAGAAGTCAGCAATAAGCTTAGTTATCCATTTCACCGGATTAATGAATTCCAACACCAACTAATGACATAAACACAGCCGAACACGGAATGAACTCAGTGACGATGCGATAAAGTGTGAGTGAAACCAAGGTTACAAATAGACAAGTAATAATCAGTAAGAAATGAAGAAGGGTCAAACGCGCATAGCAATATCCGACAGGTAAGGACCGTAATATCCTAGTAACGTATCCAAATTAACTTTCTTCTTTGTGACGAAGATTCCCTTATTACCAACATACCTTCAAATGTGGTAAGAATTCTTAAGTGACAAGATATTATTGTAAACAAGGGGCATGATCAATAATTTTTTATCATGCACGCAAGCGTTGTCAGGCGTTCGAGACCAGCAGCCACATTAACAGCGCAGTCGGTTAATGCATGCAGATGAGGCTTATTGCTTCCTCTCTACGTTTTAATCGGGCATACTTCTTTCGTGATAACCGGTAGACATTTAACGTTGGTTACCACTTGAATCAGTTACTCTTTGCTGCAGGATAGTTTGATACAGCAGGACGTCTGCATAGGCAACTATATACGTGGAACATCAACCTGTTTTCCATGTGTAGATGCGTATTTTAAATATAAGTCCATGAAAGATCCGTCTTGCTAGACTTGTTGGTGAGCATCGGAATAGTGGTTATTGCGTCCAGCTAATTAACTAGTAGATTAGGCCAATGTAAACAGTGTGTGACGGTACTTCACATGGTGTTCGCCGTTTTCGTTCAGACGTTCTCAGGTTTGTGTTCAGATACCGTCCTCAGATCAACATAATTCACACAGTTCACAAGATGATTCCTGATAAAATCGGAAAGAATTTTAACTTATTATAGGCTAGAATACACTCTTAGTTGCATTTAACGTGAGGTTGTTTGAAGATAAAAGTAACAAGTGATGTCCCAACAGAGGTCTAGACATCGGTCTGTTGCGCAATATCAGGAATTTTAAAAGAATTCGACCCTATCGAATTACTGTTCAAATATTAGAGGCCAATGCTGTCAAAAGATAGTGGGGATTTCAAACAAGATACTCTGATAATGACATGTTCTCCTCTGCTCAACAGATCAAGGAAATGCTTTGTGATAGCAATTAGCCATTGTGAGCCTCATTCTTGGACTTCAGCAAGAGATTTGTTAGCGTTATCAACTGGGCATCACGGTCGGCACTGAGCAAGTTTGTAAGTACAGGTGGATTTAACCATTTGTTTACTCTGTTGCGCGTGAAGTGAAGACGAAGGTGGAATCCTATGGATCAAGCCCTAGTGATTAGAAAATATTTATGGGTGCGAAAAATAGCTTCGTTTTAGTCGTAACCCTATTTAGTTTGCACTCGGCAGCAATACTACGAACTGTTGCACAGAACCCAAAGAAGAATGCGCAAATAGAATACTGTGTGGATGACTGTCAGCTGCACATCTGACGTTTCAGCCCTCCAAGTAAGTTAGTTAAATGGACCATCCGTAGGCTTTTGGTCGTAGATGACAGCTGAGATGAGCCTAAGTGACTTGTCGAGATTTCTGCGACTGCCTCCTGTAAGTTTAGTTCCGTAGTCAACCTGCATAAGACATTCTGCTCATCTCAGCCTTCTTCAGGAACAAATGTTCTATCTACGCCTGGAATCTGTATTAGTGGGTACCTTCTGATGGTTGCTCCTACTTCTGCAAATTGAGGTGCATTCTGCTCAAGGATCGCTCCTCAGTCTGCGACTTGCGGTCTCGTGTAACCAAGAACAGGAGTGTTTTCTTACATCTTAAATGACGCTTATATCAGAGTTGCAGTCTTGAGCTGAAAACCAAATCGTTTACCTAAAAACCCATGGTATCGCCAGTGCAGTTAAACGGCAGAGTCTGAAACCAAAGAAACCTTCATCATTTACTTTGCCAAAAGCGCATCCGGAATATTCAGCAGTCTGACGTGGTTTGAAGCAGTGAATTTTTTGCTGGTCAGGCACTTCTTGATTTGGTCCATTTTAATCATCGACAAGTGTAGTGGCTGACTGAAAAATGGATACTCAAGCACCTCCTTGAAAGGCAGCTCACAGAATACAAGTGAAAACCCGGCGATCAGAAGCTGCAGTGCAAGAGTGCCATTCGCGTGAGCCTCTGGAATTGTTACAAAGACCAAGTTATGGGGAAGACAAGTATTGGTACAGGACCACCCGAAGCAGTGCCGATAAACGCTAAAAAATGAAAGAGCACAGTTTGGTAAGAACTTAGGGGCTATTAATCGTGGTTGTAGAGACATTCTTAGTTTGTTACGTATTCCAACTATTTTGCTATTTATTTTGACCGTTGACACTATTGACATTGTTTGGTTGCATGTCTGGATTTTCTCGTTGGTTCGACCGCCCAAGGTCAGTTACGCTTGCACTTCTCGGTTGCTAGCTACTGGTCCGTCGCGCTTTGCTTCTGTGGTGCTTCGCTTACAGCGCACTTTCCCGGTCTCCTTGCAATAAACGTCGTTGTCCTACAATCAGTTTTTTCTTATTTGATTATAGTGGAGCATAAGCACGATTCTAGACAGAAACGTAACAGTCCTCTACAATTGGTGAGCCCGATTATTAATCCATTTCCTCCCAGCAATTTTTTTCCGGCTCAATGTGGCATATTGTTTAATCCGAAACCTCTCAATTCCGGTAAACCGTTTTGAATTTTGAAAGTTTACTTGATTTTATTCGTTCATGTATATATATACGTGAATTTTCGTTGATCCTTTTAGTGTATATATAAAGTTTTGCCTCGTTTTGCAATGGACTCAGAACAGAAGCCGATAGTCGGAGCAGTCACAATTACTGTTTCACAGTTTCTAGATATGGAATCCGCCTCGTGGTTTCTGTACTTAGAGGCGGAGTTCTACAATCAGCGCGTTACGGCAGATCAGGCTAAATTCAGCCAACTCTTGACCAGGCTTCCCAAGGATGTCACGTTGCAAGTGCTTGACCTCCTGCTGAATTTACCCGCCGAACATAGATATGAAGCCCTTAAGGAAGCCGTTATCAAACAGGTCACGCCTTCAGATAGATCTCGGCTACAACTGCTCTTTAGAGATCTGCAACTGGGAGATAAGCGACCGTCTGATCTGTTGCTTTAAACACAACAGTTGCTGGCCCCTCGTCCATGGATGAGACACTCCTCAAGAAGTTGTGGATGCAACGCCTTCCGGTTAACACGCAAGCTGTTCTCACAGCAGCCACGTCCCCGTCCTTGTTGGACGCAGCACAACTCGCTGATGAGATTCAGTATCGTTTTTGCACCTTCTCACCTGTCTCTATTACAGCGGTGACGAATCGTACGGAGAAGGGTCCCGAGACCCCAAGCTTTTCAGCTCCACAGCTTTCATCTCGTCCGCCACCCGATCATTGGCGCACGGTTTGGGCGGAGACAGCAGCTCTTTGGCGAGATTCCGCCCGCCTTGAGACACGATCCCCTTTGCGTCGACCTCGGAGTAAGACCCCGCGTAAATCTCAGGCATCTGGTGAACTGTGCTGGTACCACAACAAGTTCGGCAACAGGGCAAAACGTTGTGTCGCCCCTTGTAAATACTTCAACCACGGAAACTCCCAAGCCGGCCCGTGATGGCGAGAAACGTGGCCGGCACCCTCCCTAACAGTCGCCTCTCTCATGTTGAAGATTTAAGCTCGGGAATCACGTTCCTGGTCGATACCGGGGCGGAAGTCAGCGTGATTCCTCCAAGATCCGGCGAGGCGACCCCCTCTTCCCTACTCATGCTTCGTGCTGCTAACGGCACACCCATTCCCACCTATGGTCAACGCTCACTCACGCTTGACCTCTGCCTCCGGCGAACATTTCGCTGGGTTTTCACAGTTTCAACCGTATCTTTCGCTATTTTGGGAATTCATTTTCTTCGACATTTCGACCTCGTGGTCGATAAGCGAAGACGGAAAGTGGTCGATTTCCGTAGAAAAATTAGCATCAACGGCACCCAGTCATACTCAGAGGTCATCAGTCTTCTTATTCTTCAGCCCGAAATCTCTCAGCCTTAAGCATCCTTATTTTTAGATTTTCCACAGCTCGTTCGATCTGCGAACGAACCCCTTCCAGTCACTTCAACTTGCACTCACCACATTAGAACTAAAGGCCCACCAGTCTACTGTAGACCAAGACGCCTGGCCCCGGACAAACTTAAAGTAGCTAGGACGGAGTTTGAACGCATGTTCGAACTTGGGATAATACGTCCTTCTAAGTGTCCGTGAGCCTCTCCACTTCACATGGTCCCCGAAAAGTCGGGTGACTGGCGCCCTTGTGGCGATTATCGTGCCCTCAACTAAGTCACGGTCCCTGATAGATATCCCATTCCCCACACACATGATCTGACAGCTCGCCTTTCTGGCAAGACCGTTTTCAGTAAGATTGATCTGGTTCGTGCCTACCACCAGATCCCGGTAGAGGAGACGGATATCCCCAAGATGGCTATCATCAAGCCCTTTGATCTATTCGAATTTCTTCGAATGCCATTTGGTCCAAATAACGCTGCACAAACCTTCCAGCGTTTCATTCGTGAAGTATGTCGAGGTTTGGATTTCGTGTACCCCTACATAGATGATATATTAGTGGCTAGTTCATCCAAAGAAGAACATCTACAGCACCTCCATTCATTGTTCGCTAGGTTAACCCAGCACGGAATATCCATCAACTCAGCCGAGTGCGAACTCGGAAAAGGGAGCATAGAATTTTTGGGCCACATTATTTTCCCTTCCGGTATTCAGGTTCTACCAGCAAAGGTAGGTGCTGTCAATGATTTCCCTGAGCCTACGTCTTTTAGACAGCTTCGTCGTTTTACCGGTCTTGTTAAGTACTGCCGGCGTTTATTCCTCATTGTGCGCAAATTCTGCAAACACTCACGGACTTACTCCGAGGCGGTACGCGTAAATTCAATTTTACGGACGCAGCACGCACAGCTTTGGCAGAGCTTAAATAGCTCTATCTAATTTTGCTCTTCTGGTCCACCCAGACCCCCAGGCACCACTTTCTCTTTTTACTGATGCCTCAAGTTTAGTTGTCGGTGCTTGTCGATGACAAGTGGCAACCCTTAGGTTTCTTCTCCAAACGCTTGTTACCGACCGAATCCCAGTATAGCGTGTTTGGAAGAGAATCGCTTGCTATTTACCTGGGTATACGCCATTTCCGTCATGCGTTGGAAGGTCCCCTCTTCACTGTGTTTACTGATCACAAGCCCTTGGTGTATGCACTGGGATCTTCATCAGACAGGTACTCCCCCAGGGAGATCAGACAGCTGGACCATGTTTCGCAGTTTACCTGCGAAATACGGCGTGTTTCAGGTGCCATCAACCCTGTCGCCGACGCTCTCTCACGCGTCCACGCCACCCTAGTCACACCTGCTTCTGTTCACCTTAGCGATCTAGCTGCAGCCCATGCGTGAAATCCTGATTTTCAAGCTTCATTGCACCGCTACTCTTTGAAGCTGCGCATCATTCTGCTGCCTAATGCAGGTGGAACCATTCTTTACAGTGTGACTACAGGTATTCTAAGACCAGTAGTGCCACTAGCATAAAGGCGTGCTATCTTCAACCAGCTTCATAATCTTTCACACCCTGGAATTCGAGCTACAGTTAAACTAGTGACGGATCTATTTGTTTGGCATAAAGTCTGCTCAGACGTTCGTAGTTGGGCACGCGCTTGTCTACAATGCCAACGTTCCAAGGTACATGAGCACACACGAAGTCCAATTTCCTCATTCGGTCTTCCAGATGCCAGGTTGTCACACGTTCACTTAGATTTAGTTGAACCCTTGCCACCTTCACGTGGCTACGTCTACAGCCTAACCTGTGTTGACCAATTTTCAAGATAGCTGGAAGCCATCCCACTTACGGAATTGCTTCTCCGAGGCTGTCGTGAGCGCCTTCTTGGAACGTTTGGTGGCCAATTACGGATGCCCTACAACCATTACGACGGACCGCGGTTCGCATTTCGTATGCTCAACATTCGAAGCTATGACAAAATTCCTTGGATGCCGGCACATTCGCACCACGGCATACCATCCGTTCTCGAATGGTTTAGTATAGCGTTTCCTTAGGCAGCTTGAATCTTCACTTTGTGCCACCACTAGTCAGGTATGGTGCTAAGTACTCCCCTTGATACTATCGGGTATCAGAAACACACTGAAGGCCGACCTCCAAAGCACATCAGCAGAACGTGTTTATGGCTGTACGCTGTGTTTGCCGGGTGAATTTGCCTCACCTCCTCCTCAAACTTCTTCCCTTCCTTCGAACTTTGCTTCGACACTGTCGCAATACATACGGCAAATTCAGCCCACACACCCCTCGTGAACAGAACAGGCCGGTGCACATGTACAAGGTTTTGGCCACTTGGTCACATGTACTCGTCCGTTGCGACGAAGTACGCAAAAAATTGCAGAACAAAAACGACAAAAACGTTTTGTAAAGCAATACTTGACGTGCAGCACACACTAGAAAGTTACATGGTGAGCCTTTATATAATTTCTGTTCGCCAGATACTTATTTCCTTTCTATATCAGAGGTGACGCGCATAGCACGGTGGGGGGACAGCACACTTCCGTCTGTCGTTGCAACAGTGGATGAAGCCTACCTCCCATCTTTTCTCCTCGAGTGTTGGTGGGTTGAGTAGCCCGCTTTGACAGCACTACCTTAGGGACGCAGGGAAGAATCCGGATATTGCAAGTAAACCGACCCCCTTCACCGTTACCAACTTTCTTCAAAGTGGCATACTTAGCTGTTCTTGAATACGCTGGCCCCCCACTCAACCTGCGGTAACTTCAATGTTACTAGCTCTATTTTCTATCGCCTTTGTCGAAGGCCTTCAAGCGTGAGGCCTTCTAGGGGGTAGTCTGTGGAGACATTCTTAGTTTGCCACGTATTCCAACTATTTTGCTATTTATTTTGACCGTTGACACTATTGACATTGTTTGGTTGCATGTCTGGATTTTCTCGTTGGTTCGACCGCCCAAGGTCAGTTACGCTTGCACTTCTCGGTTGCTAGCTACTGGTCCGTCGCGCTTTGCTTCTGTTGTGCTTCGCTTACAGCTCACTTTCCCGGTCTCCTTGAAATAAACGTCGTTGTCCTACAATCAGTTTTTTCTTATTTGATTATAGTGGAGCATACGCACGATTCTAGACAGAAACATACCAGTCCTCTACATGGCAACGCAATCGCTTAACGCATTTCGGGCACGGTCAAGAATGCAAGTACTATCTCAGAAATTCGGGCCAACAGTTGTAGCACACTATTTTCTACTTCAGAAGGTTGTGTTTTCTAGTCCCGTCGGGCACACCAATAAATGTAGTGGATCTGAACAGTATATGGAAACTCAGGTTCGAATGGAAGTCGAAATCTGATTAAAAAAGACAACAAATAACTCGCAGTAGTTCGTGGAGGCACGTTATTTTAGTGTTCCACTACACCAAATGAGTATTCTCACTGATACTACTTGTCGTGTGATCCCCAGATAGTCTCGATGTCACGACCGAGATAATTCCAACGACAAATAAATAAATAAATAAATACGTTTGCCAAACTAAACGGTTGACTCCGCTGAATTCTAACTCTTCCAAAGATTTGTACGCCACCGACCGTGAACGCGAACAGAAAGCAGAACTCGCGAACTCGGAAGTGTAATTTGAAAATTATTGATAACTCTGTGTATCCATTAACCTCGTTCAAACATCATGGGCACATGTGAGTTTGAAGAAGATGGAAAAGGCATGAATAACTATAAAAATATGAAGTAGAAAATAGTGCACAAAACGTAACACAGTGTGGTTGGAAAACCCTCAACGAAAGGACGATCAGTATAGTAGATGCGCGCTGGTCAATTCCGTTACACACTATCCGTTTATATCGACCTACCACCTCATCGTTTGATGAACTATTGCCCTCAGTTCAAAAACCTGTGTGTCAGTTGTCTGTCAATTTTTTTCAACTATTTTGCTGCAATGTATGCTGGAAGTTTCGCCTAAATATTCAGTGCAAATTTACGGCTAAATGCTTTTATGCCCCTGTGTAAAAACAAAGTATCTACACCTATTGCCCTAGATTAAAGTTCTGCCTGTCTTATACTCTCGATGACTACCTATTTAGCTTATATGTTCCCACTATAGCAGACATGGAAAACGTTCCGAACAGCCTACCACATAGCAACGGGATATCTGACCAACCATTGCTGACCGGTTGAGCTACGATGGTCGTTACTCACACTCCCTTTCCTTTGTGCTAACAGGATTACAGATTGGTCAGAATAAACCGCAAAATGATATAGCTTAAGCTACTTGTGGTGACATATTTATGAGAGCATTCCTTGACTTCGGCCAACGTGATGAGCTTATTGGTGAAGGGATGGCGTCATTCGTGAGGTTTTCTCCTTAGGCATAACTTTCACAACACAAAAAACGAACAGAATTATTGTTGCTCCGAAACTAACGGAATCGTCCACAAGTAACATTTACACAATACTAATTGAATACCCGTAGCCATGTCTACTTCAAAAAGGCGTTCGAGTTGGTCAATACTATGGTTAACTCAGTTGCCTGCTAGTGCCGTGAAATTTTTCAAATCCGATGGCACGTACATTTGTCGCCGGTATTTGGTGGCTTTGCTGTGCACCTAGACAGCGGGTAACGTGGAAGAATTCTCGGCTGAATATTTATATATCATCAAAGTTAAAAAGTGGTAAACAACCTCGTTTCCGATGTCATCTTCAGGCCGAATACAACACAATAAATAGGAAATTACCCGTCAGGTCGGGGTTTCGTAGAAATAGACATAGTGTGAATCTAGTGTCGTTTGGGGATTGCGGGCATGGTTACTAAGGCACTGTGTCAAGTGTTCCATCGACGGCAGGCTATCGTAAATTCAGTGTTTGAACAAACAACATCATTTACAATATCTTATCCTACGATATCCGTCATTTTAATACAATTAAGTCCTCAGTACGCATTCACTGTCGCCAACATTCACGTAGTTTCCATCCCAGTTTTCTGCGCTCACTTAGTAGTTCGCTATCTGACACTACTACCTCCACAACTCTGTCAATGAAGGATATCCGTATTCAATTCCCCGTCATGTGACCCAGAAGCCGGATATTGCGTGTCCCACTCTACACCCCGGTGGACGACGGAGAAATTGTACGGTACTCCACGAAGACGTCGAGTATCGCGTAGCGATAAACCAATGATCCCAAATATTCAAAACAAGATTGGATCGTAATGCCACGGTACTATTGAACAAATTATCAAACTGAATATTTAGACAACCTCAACAGCTTCGATCGACAGATCGTTTCCGGGGAATGGGTTAAAATTTGTTGCTGAACGGGCTAAATATGAACTATAATCACTTAGTAAGGCATTCATACCCAAGAGAGCTCTTCCGAGCTGTTAACAGGTTCAAAACAATGGGGAAGAGCCGAGCTCCAAAATAGGGTGTACGCACCACTCAAGTAAAGTACAATGACCGACAATGTAACATGCAGGCCAGCCGACTCTAATCTGAATGCCCGTGACCTCGCGGACCAACCTTCGGGCAACGTGGACGCACCAGGGGACAGCGCTCTTTCAAAGTAGGGGTTCGAACAATGGTTCTGAAAAGAGAAGCAATAAGAACAAACATGAGCAAAATGCCCAGTAATACATGCGCACGACTTATACAACCGAAAGCTAAAACGGCACCGACAACACAGCAGCACGCCCCGTCACACAACTCAACTTCAATTCGTGCGCGCTCAATGGTTTTGGTTGCACCTTTCAACAACTGGCCATTCACACAATCATCAAATTGACGTGATAAAACAAAATCGTCTTGCTCAAGGACCAATTAACGTCCAGAAACAGGGGGAGTTGAATACAGATGGGTGAATATTTAGGGGAATTCGTTTGGGTCGGATTTTCACATAATTGTAGTTCAAATGTTCGATACCGAATTCGTTCACATTAAGCGGTTACATTTGAAACTGCAGATATCCGCAGCACACACTTGTTTGTTTGCCCAAACCCAACCTTCTTCCAACTTTTCTTGGGCAGTTTGGTGGAGCCAGCCAATTTTAAAAGTTTGTAGAGTGAATTCTTCAGAAATGCACTATTCTCCAGCAACATTTGAGGTGCACCAATGTAGTGAAGTATAAGGCGTCCTGGGGGTTTCGTAAACTCGGTCAAATCAGTGCGGTTTTTTCACTTTAGCTCTACTAAGATTCATTGGGTGTCGGGCTGAGTAGATGTCCTAATTGCCTCCGACAGCACATTTTCTTTGTTGGCTGAATGATAAGGAAGAAACACCATCGGATTTTGATTTTTTCTGTTCTGTTGGTCCTTACATTACTTTCCATAGCCAAGGTCACTAGATTCTTCTACTCTCAACTCTACTGACATTAACGCTATCGGACCTTAAGTGGGTGACGTGCATTAAGACAATCACACATGACCTACGAGATTGGAGCAGAATGATATCTACTCTGTTACAGGCCTCCGTATATGCTTCGTTACTGCCCATGTGTTTCATGTTTGTGTTTGGCAGAGAGTCCTTTTCCCAATGGTCGTGCCCTTATCGACCACGAGCGCATTCGTCTATGCATCCAAGAACGGTGTTACCGCTCGAAAATTTCATAATGTAGTATCTGCGCTCCTTGCGTCATCTGTCTCCTCCAAGGGTTGTCCTTGCTTGTACCGGTTAATGTCGCCCGCATCCAAATAGTAAAACAAGACTGGTGTCGCGTCGTACAAACTGGTTCCATTAAACGCAATCTGCGCCTTGCAAAGACCTGTTGGCTTGACGCTGCCACTGAGAAAACCGGAAGTGACTGGGATTAGGGAAAAACTACATTTGAAGAACTATTTAGACTTGTTACCGACTAGTACTGTGTAAAATGATAACCAGAGGTTAAATGTTAAATATTTGCCTGTATGGAAGCAAAGTCGCTTGGGCCCACATGACCTGCAGCCAGAACTATAGTTAAATAATGGTCTGACTCTGCCTGAATAACTACGTGGGTGTAGAGGAAATGTTCTCATGGTAATACTCAAGTTTTGTTAGTTGAAACAAGACGTTCTGAAGTCATCAAGACAGGTTGAATCCCGTTTTGTCCGGGCAGTCAAAAAATGTAAAGGTCGGAGTATCTCTGAGAACAAGAGCGGAGAGGTTATCATAATGCAATAATTTAGTCGGGATAGAAGGCGACCATATCCGTGCAATGTTATTCATCGATGAGGCATCAAAACAGACCTTAGGCCGTGTCTTTGAACTTCTTAGGATTAGGTCGACAACAGCTGAACAATCAAATGTTCAGTGGGCAAACAACAGTCTGAACATGAGCAGTGAATAGTGCTTTACTCCGCATGCTTGACAGCTTCCTCAGAGGGTTATGGTCGTGAAACTTGCCGAGACAAAACAGACAGTCATACATGTCCGGCCTGTGATCTTAATTGCACAAGATGCTGTGATCATGGGCAGTAGGCTGTAAAGTGCAGATCCTGTCGGTCGAAGCGAAGGAGTTAGGGAATCCAGATAATTCCTCAAGAACCACAATGGCAAGACATTCACCTGAAAATAACTATTTTTCATAGTGAGAAAACAGTACAGTTTTTCTTAGCGCAAGCTCTCTTCATCAGACAATCGAATGGTGGCCATTCGCGTATACCATTGTAGAACAACTACTGGAGTAAAACTGGGTTAGTTAAGAAGGTTGAAATTGATTTTTCACCAAAATTTGACTTGCAGAAGGCGCCCATTTTGAAGCTGTGGACGTCATAATCTGAACAAACTGTATCCTTTCTAAGAAAGCACAAACATTTCTCACGTAAACCTTTGCCAATTTACTGTAGTGTCCCGCCAGATGCACGGGAACTACCCACAAGTCACTAGAAGTTTTTCCTAAACAAGCGGCTTGTATGGATGTCACTTGTTCTTCGGACCTGCGAGTGAAAAACACGAGTTCTGGCCACGTGCCGTGCTATGGATTCCAAAAATACCACATCTCCATCCAGACCCCGCCAAATGTACCATGGATGCCCCTAAAATCGAAGTTTTGGGACGCACCGTGTCCGTTATCAGAAACCAACCGAGAGTTATAAGCCCTTGCGCCTTGGACACTGTGAACGCTGTAGGTATGTTTCCATATGAACTCCGTTTTCTACGAGGCTTCACCACTTTGAAGGAAACCGTGAGTGTGCTGACAGAAAACATCCTCTTGAGTGGAAACAGGCATGATTGTCCGTGCTCGATGAAATGAAAAGACGTGTGGTGTACATTCTTTTATGGCGTTTCTTGGCAAGACATTCTCTGCGTTGGTTTGTGCGGACGCTTCGAATATTGTCTTGAAAACGACCACATCACGGGCACACAACGGACAAAGAATGGGATCGTATGTGTTCTGTTGAAGTTTTCACCTTCAAAAGTGTTTCGCTTGGCTGGCAAAATGGAAACCGTCGCTTGTATCTGAGCCAGTGAAACGTGGCACCATTGCTTATTCGAATGTCTTTTTATACTTAGCACGGACCACGCCGATCTGCCAGTCTTACCTAGTAGAGAAAAAACGTTCAAATCCGTAAGAATATACCATGTGTGCGCGAGTCTGGCAATTTACAATTTTCAGGTTACGTTCCGTTCGGGTTGCAACAATCGATCCGCTGAAGGAATTTCGCAACTATTGTGAAGCTTGACCGATAGTAAGAAAGAAAAAGAAAGTATGATCGTGATTTTTACGTTGAATTCTCACAGATTTCCATCCATCTATAAACGGGAGCCTCAGATGGCAACTGAAAATGACTTAAACCTGAGGAAAATTCGCCAGTATACTATAAGGGTCAACATGATAAACTCACCTGGGAGCTAACCATTTTCCAGTTCCCGACATAAACTAATGAGTGAAAATAGTCGTCTCTTGCAAGGTTATGTTTTTCCAACGCCAATGGGCCCACTCGTTAACATGCCGGTTTTGCTCTCAAATAGTCAAGGGGGAACATAGGGAGGCGAATTATAGTGTCAAACAGTGTGGATAAGTATGGTAACAGACCTATCCTGATAACAAGCCCGTCTGATAGAAAGAAACTCAGAACAGAGAAATCTGTCTTGGCGCCTCACTGGATACCCAAAGTGCACCCACGCCGTTATGGATCCGCCCAAATTCCACGTAACTGATCTGTGCGCTCCGAGGAGATGGCTTTAAACTTTCCCTACCACGGGCGACCTACTTTCGCAGTCAATACCACCGTTTCGAAAGCAGGTCATAAATATCTTTGACTAGCCTCATGGTGACAACATCTGACAACAACAACATGAGACCGTCATCGACGTGGGAGTTAGTCTTCATCACTGTTTTTCGCAGGTCATCAAAAAGATGACCTGAATTGCTGTCTGTTTTGCACAGAGCGATGTTGGTCCACGACCGAAACGCTCTTGTCCGATATTCGGCGGTGTGCTTGTCCAACTCACCACACACCCACCAGGGAGAACGACACGCTCCGCACTCCGTTGCATCATTAATTTTTTAATGCTTGTGGCAACAGCGACAGGTTTTATATGAAACTAGATTGACCTGCAAGTCTAGCAGTCAGATCTGAAGCTTCGTACGGTTCACCGTCTAATGAATGATTTTGAGGGATTTTTCCACACAAAAAAACAATGTGAGCTTTAACCGACGGACTGGCGCTCACCAAGGAAATATGCAGCAATCGCCGAATAAAGCAACTTGGCTCGAATTGCAGTTGGGTTGACTGTCCCTCAAAAGCCTAGTAAACCTGATTGCTGGTTACACTGCCAAACGCAGATGTAAGATTACACTATGTAGGAAGCTTCCACCTACGACCCACCTCTCGATGAAACCATCCGTAACAACTAGGATCTAGGCTACAAACTTCTACGGCCATTATCATTAATATAAGACCCAACTCATGAGGTATAATTCATGATATCTTTGGCTTGCTCGACTAAAATTCAGCTGACTGTTGACAGTCGGGTCCTCAGGCGTTGAAAACAACGGACAGTAATGAGACACGTGTACAAAAATTTACAGGGAGGCATTGGGTAAATTGTGGCGACAAATCAACTATCTTGAACAGCAAAGCAAAAATGGGACACAATGCAATGGTGCTCCAATACAAACTAGCAAACTGAATAAACGGACATTCTCGGTGATCCCAATCGTTAGATCGACTCCATAGAGTGAATTGCGTATTGGTGCCAAACAGGCTGAAGATGGAGTTCAACTAGGTAATACAACATTCATGCTTGACAGCTTTTTTCCAAGCCGTCGGAAGTTTAAAAACAGCCATGGTGGGCTATGATCCAGGCAGGGTGATGAACGAAGAGCCCAAGAAAGTCTTCGTAACAAGCAAAAATTGCTACTCGCACGGCAGTCAAGCTTACAAGATAAAACCAAGCCCTGTTGGTTATGTTCACACCAAGACGTACAAAGGCGGACAGTCGGAAAGTGTACTGTTCAGTCGGGTTTTCATTTCTTAGTCTTGAATTTCGCTACACTGTGGATGGACGGCAAAAGTCCCAAAACAGGGAAGGGTAAAACTAAAGACATTTCCACATCACTTTGTCATAAAACAGTATGCACACATAGTTTGCTGTCTGGCGAGTCTGCAATCACTAGCTTATGAGCAGGCTGAGACTACACAGGCATTAAAGCACAATAGACTCTATGTGTAAGACAGTCAACCACTTTAAAAAGGTCGGTCGCATAACTAATGGCAGGGAGCCACATTTAGTTGGTCAAAGGTTATCCGAGCCAGTTAAAAATCTCTTGGCCGAGAGGACGGCAAGCAATACCACTTACTGCAGCTTCTAAGAATCTTGAATTTGAGAAACAGTATAATTCCGGGATAATTGCAAGAGGAGGCCTCCGCAGGTATCCGTAAACTTAGACGACGTTGGTTGAGTCCAACTACCCATAACACTGAGGCACTTTTCTCCAGCGTACCGGAAGCCTCAAGGAGGCAGGAAAATGACATAGTTTACTGCCTCATGACGGTTCGTCAAAACGGAGCAATAATGTGGCAATTCCGTAGGGAAACCTAGCTTTATTTTCAGATTCTCCCAAGACGCAGGTGGAAAAATCTCAACGACTGATCTGAACAGCAGCAGTTCTCACAGGACCTCCGTCAAAGAAGGTAGCGGTGTGCTGCCACATTGTCTTACTAGCTTGCTTGAAAGTAGTTACATCACCAAGGGAGAACCGGGTGTCTCTTGACAGGCTCCAATAGAACCGAGCAAAAAGCCCTAGGTACATCACAGGAAGTTGTCGAACATTCTCATGAATGGGAGTCGCCTCCCCGAATGTTCTTCAGTTAGTTTCGGAGAGGTTCAGAAGGCAAACGCGTGCAGTACTGAAAATAAGTGGGGTTTCCGGTAAACCGTCTCGTAGGATGCGATTGTTGTAGGGTCACTGAACCCTGGTTGAAGCTATAGGCTGATGATGAGAAAACCTGAAAATCGTATCTCGATGGAAGACCGGTGGGACAAAAAACCCATAGAGGATTCTTGCGTTCGATGATTCACCGTCACCAACAACTGACAGCCAGGGCACCTCTAACACCTGACATGCAAGTAACAGTTTGCTTTACGGATTCGTTGAAGACAACATTCCTATCGGCGCACTTCCGTAAAAGTCGGTCAACGCTAAAGTCAAAGAGTGAGCCTTAGGTAGCACCAGACGACTGAACAAACCGGGCTCACAAACTCCTCTCTTGTGATATCTTGACCAGACGAAAGTTAACCAGGTTGATAACCAAGTTCTCAGAGGCTCGTTCATCAAATCTCTGTTTAACTTCTTACTCCGCAAAACCTTAGTTCACCAAGTGAACGGGCGCAGTCGATGATAGCCAGAGCAAGTAGATGTTGTATTGGATTTTGTAACAAATAAGACCGCCAAGTGAAATAGACGAATTTGAGGTTGAACTTTTCAATGTCCGAAGTGATCATAGGGTCATCAGACCAATGCTCACGGCCGGTAACTCCGGCGCCGTAGAGCACTGACGTCGCACCTATGCCAGAACCAACAGTGAGGTGGCGCACTAGGAAGTGGGGTTAAAATCATGATTGGAAAGTGAGAAAGGTGCTACAGAACTACTTTAAGCACAGCCGAAACTCATTCAGTGAGATCCGTTTGCTAAGTTAGCCTAGTTTCGAGGAGTTAAATCCATGGAACAACGTCGTGGTGAGGGTACAGAACAAGCAAGACTCAAACCGTAAAGCTTGAGACCTGAGAAATATTCAGACAGGCCGGCGGACACTAATATCATTTTCGGTACAGCCATGCTCAGCGCATAGTGGGCAAGGTCAAACTGGGGTCTCGTCCAGCTTTATATGAGAGCCTGACTAAGTAGGCCAAATGAAACCTACAGCCTCACTGTAGTCGTGTTCAGTTTAAGGCCTCTATGCGGGTTGCTGTTGGATGCATCAATTCACGTTGCCATCCTACTCCATATACTGATGGTGGAAAAAGTGATAATTATAAATGGAGATGTGGAAAGTCGGTTGAACAGGCCGAATGTTGCGGAGACAGCGGGCCCGGCTAACTTTCATCCAGCAATTTTGGAACAGTTTGCCAATGCCTTCGTTGCCTGACTGGTCGGTCCACAGAATGCAGCGCCGTGTGAAACCGAATTACGTGCTAACCTGAATGGACCTGCTTTAGCGGTGGTTCACAAGGATGGTAGAAGAGAAGAGATGTGTAAGTTTGACATCAGCTATCTGAAGATTGCTGTGAAGGGTAGCGAAGTATAATATTGCGCCAACTCACCAAGTATGGACCTGTAGTGAGATCACCGTCGAAGTCCCAAATTCCTAAACTCCCTGCGGCGTGACGGTTGCTTTGGCAGTACCACCGCGCCTGTTCACATTACCTTGTGAACATTAACTTACTACAAACTACCAGCAAATGAGTTAATGTGTTGGAGTGGGTATGGCAGTTTTACTCTTGGCTGTATAATGAATCAATGCCATCTCTACCACTGTAAGTTACATTCATTAGGATAACAATGTTTCGGCTATTACCGTTGGGATTGCCGCCCAACCAGTCTGACGCTTGTTTGAATTCTGAAGGTCTACTGGAATTTACGTCAACATTGGCCCCCTCTGGCGGCTGCCGTGCGGTTGTGCTCAAGGTTCTCTCACGTTCACCTTTAAAGCACCCTTAGTTGTTGCGTCGAGGTCCGCTTGTGAATGGTGAGTACATAGATAAGTAAATTTTGTTTGCGGATTAGCTGTCTTCTCACTGCGACTTCTGATTCACGTTAACTTAAGATTAGGAAAACCTTGGGTCTACGAACGTAGGAACTAGTACCACGATAACTCGTTGAATGCTCAAACCAGCCTTCTGCGTAACAAAAAGTTAATGCACTATTCAGCAATCGGCTGACCTACAACTATTTCCGGGTGCTGCAGTGTTTATAACTTACCGGACAAAGGAGAGACTTGTGAACCGCTTTGGTATAACGACCAGTCAAACAGATTATGGCCCTATAGAGATCTATTGAGTTGAGTGACCTGAGTATTCAGGCTGGAGGTGGCTCCTGAGTCTCCTGCAAGTGTATTTTTTTCAGCACAGGAGACAGAGCAAACACTCTACCAGCGTACTATAGAGAAACGTCGAGAAGACCACTCGCCACTGTGACTCATTATTAAGCTCACGTGAGACCGCACCATAGGCACTGCGTTTGGGCTAGGCGTGGTTGTTCAGTCGAGAATGTCAAAGGTCTGAACACAGTACGACAGAGACTTACAAAATTCTGTAGTACCGCTTGAAATCGACTATTCCCACATACTTGAACGTCTAAAATTCTTTTCCCTGAGAAGAAGAAGGAAGAATGTGATACAGCGGAACAACTAGATTTACTGAATGGATTGTCTGAAACAAGAAAGTAGGATGTTACTCCAGAGGATAAGCACATTCGATAGGATAGGGCAATTTCAAGACAATAAAGGAGAGGAAGTTGGATATGAAATCCGAGTTGAAATTAAGTGGAGGATTTTGCCGTCTTAAGTGGTCTCGACTGCCACGGGTAGGTCAGAAGTTGTTAGGCAGCATTCCCAGATCTACAGTATAGAGAAGAATGACATCCATTTGTAATCGATTATAGCCCTCTCATTTTTTCCGTAGTTTGCCTTTTCAGATATGCTTTCATTTACTCTTTATTTCCAACAGCGGACAACTTTCCCACGGATGACTTCATTGTTTTGTCCGGTTTTTCTATAACTGTTCTGCGCTTACAGGTATGCTGACTTCCCTTACATGCAGAAAGCTTCAGGAAGCTTACGGTGGTACCGTGATTGATTATGGTCGCATTTACTAATGTAAGTAGATCACGAATGCTGACTGCAAACAAAACACCATTTTCCTCCATCATTAAGGCGTACGCCAATATTCCTCAACTCCACCAAGTTTCACGAGAAGTACTACACTGTTCTAAGTAGAGCGCGATCGTGAGTATTCTCCACGTTCTTTCTTTGAATAAATGTATGTGCTGTATCGCCACCTTCAGAGTTGATGCTCTAACGAAAACGGGATTCCTTAAGTACTCTCCGTATCACGATGGAGTCCCTGTCGCTGATAGGTAGAAGAAAATGAACGGTGAACGACTAGCTTCGAACCCTTTGAACCGAAGTGAGCTGTAGTGAACCAATCTAAAAGTGAACCCTTTCAGCACAAAGGATGCAGATAAAAACAACCCTAGGACCCTTAAAAAAGAGGCTACTAGACTGGCTGAGCCAATCTATAGCCGCTCAGCCTGGCCATCTGGACTGCACACTTTCTGGTTCAAACATCACTTATGACGGTTTTCGAAGTGGCTGTTTGGCATCCCACTGCTATCAGCTGCGCAGTCATATTTCCTAGGAGGCCAAGAAATACGCCGTGCTTGAGCAATCTCTGAAAGCACACTCTTCCCTCACCCGCAGTAGAGTTTTCCCGTAGCCGCTGTGTGTAGATAATATGTTCATAGTGACGTGACGATACACTGATTAGACGGCTGGAGTGACGATGAATGTGCACGCGCGCCACTCACTGTAAACTGCACTGATAAATTCGGTGTTCATAATACACCTAGAATAGTAGGAATCATGAAAACCATCCTGAGGTATGATCCAGGCAGCTGAATTTCGTCTAGCTTGCCTTTCATGCGTCGTTACGAGATGGCTGCATGAAAAACGGTTTGCAACTCTTGAGACGATTAAACGCAACTTCCTCCGTGTGGACAAAATAGCTCTTCCAGGCACGCCGGAACGTGTGTAAGACCGCTATTTGAGTGTATCAAGCAACCCTGGTAAAAACTCCGGGGAAACACCTCCTCGCCGTTTGATATGCTTAGCACAAGGATGGTGAGCCGGTCACCGATGACCACCATGTGAGTTACGAGACGCAGCTTGGGATTCATGATCTTTGAATAATTGAATTTTGCAGATTCGGCACTAAGCTCTTACACTGTACTTCTATACCACAGTACACGTCTATCAGTCTTCATTTTTGGGGCTGTTGACAGACAAAAAGAAGCATACTAATAAGCTATACAAGCTCAACCTCAGGACCCTCCATACACAGCCGGTCTTTCAATAGAAGTTGGACATTCTTTCGAACAACCTCACATCTGAAATTACAGCTGGTCCCCAAGGGATCGGCTTAAATCGTTGTCAGATATACACTTACCCAGAATCCTGATTGGCGATTCAGAAGTGAATACGTGAGCTCGAGTTACGGGGCTCAGGTCACCCGGTTACAGCCACATCCTTATAATAGTTGTATATATTTCTTAGAGCATACGTAAGAAGCACGCTCCGACGTACATGTTCGTTGTGGACATTTGCAAGTTTTACAAAACAGCAATGATCACATTGTGCTGGAAACATGAACTCTGCCAGAAAAGATGGCGTATTAATAAATGAGAATATTGCGATTTGAAAATTCTTGACATGTGCAGCAGGAAAAAGACTTAGATCATTGGATGTCATATTACATTAAATTGCCTTTTACAAAACTATGCGTGAGCGGAATATTCAAAAGTTTCAAGGTCACACCAGAGAACGCGCGATCGAAATCAACGAGCACGCACAATTGAATTTGAGTGTGTGACGAGGCGTGCTGTTGTGTTGTCGGTGCAGTTTTGGTTTGCGTTTGTGTAAGTCGTGTGTTTGGCCTACTGGGTCTTCGGTTCGTGTTCGTTCGTATTGTTTCTCTTTTCAGAACCGCTGTTCGAACCGCTACTTTGAAAGGACGCTCTTCTCCGGTGCCTACATATTGCTCCACACTCGGGACACAGGTTCTACGGACAGTCAGTGAGTGTAACACGCGATCGAATTTGAAGTGGTCGCTGCGTCAACGGACAGTCAGACAAACAAAGAGGAGGCTTGTATTTAAGCTATCGCCGCGTGTTTCGTAATACATCTTCGGTCATAATCCTTGTCTGCTCCTTCCGTTGTATGTTACAATTTGGCGATTCTGTCAGAAAACGGTATGTCGAAATTCGCAAAGAAACTTGAAGTAGATCAACATCCCGCTATTCCTTTCCTCTCCGGAGACTTCGGTCACCTAATGCAAACACTGACGAACATCCTAGACAGACTATTGACGGGACCCATAACAGTAGCGGTGCAGGTATCGATTCCATACCCCGAAAAGTTCACTGTGCAGGGCACTACTCCCGTTGGGAAAGAAAATTACGGGCCGACCTCCGTAACTTCCCAACAGAGTCACACAACAACCTTATTCTGAATTTGCTGAACAGTGAGGCCTTTGATATCGCTGTTGAGGCAAATATTCTGGACACCGCGTATCAGATGAGAAGTTTACCGAGCTACGGCGTCTATTGGACGCCTCCTTGCATCCGACTGTCTAACATCTGCTCGTAGACAGCCCTAAGGGGTAAACGTCCGATCGTTTGCTGGCAAAATGCGGTACCTGGCGGAACGCAAACACTAACCTTTGATGTACGCCTTCAATGCCAGTCAGGATAACTATTCTCCTCACGAAATTCAACACCCCAATTTCATAGCGCAATTCATAACGGATATTCATCACATCGACGAAAAATCCAACATGGTTGCTGATGCGTTCTCAGGGTTATGTGTTAACGCGGTTTCTGGCCTGCAAGACGTGAGTCTCAAGAAAACCGCTGATACTTAAATGTCTGATACTGAATTTGGACCCATATACACCTCACCCTTTCAGTGTTCCCGTATTCCCTCACCATCTTCCGAATCCACTATTGTATGTGACACTTCCGCGGGCACCCCACTTCCAATTTTACCACTTTCTCTCCGTCGACCCATTTTTCTCCATTTGCATTCTTTGTCCCACCATGGTGTCTGCACCACACTCGAATTAATTGCTGCCCGTTATGTCTGACCTAGTATGAACAAAGATGCGCGCTGGTGGACTAAATCATGTGTCCATTGCCAGAAGAGCAAGGCACGTCACCACACCATCACCTCTCCTGGAAATTTCCCCACTCCGGATGTACGTTTTTCTCACGTCAATGTTGACCTGGTTGGCCCATTACCCCAATCAAACGGCAAAAAGTTCCTGTTCACATGTGTTGACCGATTTACACGATGGCCCGTGGCCGTCCTCTTTAGTGACACTTCGTCAGAGAGAGTCGCCAGAGCGTTCCTCGAACATTGGCTTGCCAATTTTGGCGTTCCGTTGTTCGTTACTACAGACCGAGGCTAACAATTCCAGTCAGCCCTTTTTCGCGACCTAACTCATCTGTTGGGTTGTGAACACCTCATGCCGACTGCATATCATCCTGCATATAGTGGGATTGTTGAACGTTCCCACCGACAGTTGAAAGCATCTCTCATGCACACTCCACGCAGAGTTGGACAGAGTGCTTACCCCTCACATTACTGAGAAGCAGATCCGTCCTAAGGAGGATAAACAATGTTACACCGCTGAACTAGTCTACGACCATCACCTCGCCTGCCAGGTGATATTTTCGACCAAAACACAAGCTGCAATAGATCCGTCAAACTACGAGCGCCGCCTCAAATCGCACATTGGAACACTCCAAGTCATTCCGACTCGGCCTCAACCACTCAACAAGGACTTGCTGACTTGCACTCGCCTTCTTTCGTTGTGACGCAGTTCGGCGCTCACTTTGACCATTTCACGATGGCCCATTTAAAGTGATCTCACAAACGGCTGAAGTTTTCACGACCGAACGTTTCGGAAATCAAGTTACTGGGAGTATTGACCATCTCAAGTCGGCCTACGTCGACACGCACTGGGAATTACCCCCATACATGTAACCATGGAGCCGAACCGCAAAACCCTGAAGAATCTATCCCTTCCACTTCCCACACATTCGACCCTTCAACCGCAATCGACATTTATGACAAAGGAACATGTTATCCTCATCCGTCTACCGAACAGACTCATACAACATTATCAACCTTCCCTCACCCATCTCCACTTCGTCCAACTAGGCGTTCCGGTAGACTTTTACCTTGCCAGCACCTTTTCTCTGACGAATTTCATGTTCCTCCCTTTTTACTTATCGGACGATTATCGAGCATTTCAGCTTTTACGAATGTTCGGGAGGGGAATTACTGTAGAGTTTTTTCTTGGTTTTGTTCACTAACGATGCCCCACTATTGTACAACAAAGTTTTGTGTCATCTGTGCATCTTATTCGAATAGTTTAAAAAAGACCTTGTAATAACAATAAAGTTTTGTGCACGCACGTCTTCCTGCTCTTCTACCTGTCGCGTAGTTGCTTGACGATAATACACGGATCTCATCCATTTTTAGCTCCGTTCTACTCCAATTATCGTCGCAGCACTGACCGTGTTTCAGCCGCCCACGGTATTCTCGGAAGATCCTCACTTCCCGGAAAATGGTAATTTGGAATATTGTGGTGGTCCCCTTGAACCCTTTCTCCGAGTCAGGCTCTTTATCACTACAACTTGCTAAAACCCTCCCGAATGTCCTGTTGCATTCGTTCATTTCTTGTCACTGAACTCAGTGGAATACGCCATCATTCACTTAGGGTATTCAGAGACTCTTTCTGACCACTAAACCGTACAAATGCGAATAAGTATTCCGTAGCACAAACGTGAAGCCTGCCGTCAAGATGGACGCGGTCGAAAGTAAGATGACTGTGGTTCGTGGGACTTTGACACACGCATCAGAAAAGGAGATGGTTTGCTCGCTTCACAGATTTAGTCTCAGAAATACGGGATGTTACGCTAAGTTACTTTACACAAGGTCATGGGATGGACAATTTTTTAATAGATCACGGTCACTCCTGGAAGGATGCCCAAACGAATCTTTGGAGTGTTTCGCCGTTAGGGATTGAATTGGACTCCGGAAAATGTCAAGATAGGTCGGCTTTGGCAAGGCGGGGCGGAAAATCCCAAAATTCAGCGAACTGTCGGGCAGATTTCAACGCAGGACTTCTTCGATTCCCCAGAAAAGTCAAAAAGTTGAACACCTCGCGAACCGTTCAGCCAAGATGACGTTCCATGCGCCCATCCATCGTACAAAAATTTCCTCGTTCAGTGGATAATATGAGGATCGGAAAGGAGAATGTAATCCCACATGTTAGATGAGAAGATTTGGGGTTATAACATCTAATATGGAAAACAATATGCTAGCGGAATTTTTTGACAAAGTACCCATACGATGTTATTATTTTTGCTATGATTATTAGAATTTATATCCCTATCAACTGTTTGTTGTGGTATTTTGTTATGTACTCGGGATTTATTCGGACATACGGAGAGTTGAGTCGACGTTTTGGAGGGCGGCATGAAATGAGCGTGTGAAAACTGAAGCTTACACGACGTCGTTTTTGCTGGACTTTCTATTAAGCCCCGCCTCCACATTTTAAAGGGGCGTTAAACAGCGGGGTGGTTATTTACGTGATGCGCATCTGACGTCTAAGTGTATCTCGGACCACACTCAAAAATGTCATCAGGTGATATAGAGAGTTTGAAGATAGACATTGAGTTTGTTAACGTAAGATAGCTGTCCAAACCTTTGTTAAAACGTTAAGCGTTGGTACTGGCTCGGACTTCATTTGGAAGTTCATTCCAAATGTAGGAATACTTTACAAGGAGAAAGTTTGCACGTATTTTTTCTGGGATATGAGGGTTAGCAAGTTGGAACCCTTATTTCTTAGACAATGAGGAGGGCTGTGTTGTAAGTGGACGGTTAACCCTGTGGTAATCGCATCCGAATGTATGAGTTTATGCAACAGTATAAGGTTGAATTCTAGTCTACTCAACCAAAGTGGATCAATACCAAGTTTCTCACAACGCTGCTTGTAGGTGATCGAAGAAGGATATCTTAACAAGCGTTTGGTGAACTATCGTTGAAGGTTCCCTTACACAAGCCTATCACACTTGCGTAGATGACAATAAATGAAAGTGCAACACTCTAGTTGGAGCCGAGCATACAATTTGTAGAGTGTCGGCTTTGCAGCTGGTAGACCGACCGTCTTTTTGATAAAGCCCATTGTTCCTTTAGTTTTTGCCACTTGGAAGCGCACTTGTTTAGAAAAATTGAAGGAGTTTAGGAACCGTATTCATAGGTCTCCAACAGAAATGGCTGTATCAATATTACAACCATTCTCGTGACCAGCGGAAATATGGATTCTCTAAGGATCCCGGCTGCAACCTTGTTTATTGCTTGTCTGTTTTATACGCATGATTCTGTGTGCGCCTGCTATAGGAAGCCTGATATGAACTCAGTGTCACCTTCTTCAGCCGTGCAACTAATTACACGCAGCGAATGTTTGCTCCCTTTCCAACGACCATCTCTTCCTCCGTTATTCAATGTCGTTTGACCTGAACCTTTTCGAGCGCTGTTTAACGCACTCGAAGTTTCCACGCACTTTTGACTTTGCGCGCTTTTGATCGTCGCCAAATGGGCTGTGACCCACTTCGCGCTCCTCTTCTTTCTTCCCTTGGTTGATGCTGTTGGCCCCAGATTAGGCTAGAACTAACTGCTTATCAAATTTCTTAACATTGCTGGAAATATACGGTTTGTTTCTAAACCCTGACGCGTTTTATTAATTCGATGCCTGATGGAACTACGTTTCGACCGCTCTTCAGGAAAGGTGTTTCAAATTGTTAGTGGACAAGGGTCGAGCGCATATCCACTTGTCCGCTACACCATCTAGCGAGATGGAGCCATGAGGTTATTTACAACCATAAGTGATGATGTTCGATTTGTTCGCTGAGAACGATCTCAGCCATGTTCTGCACCACAACTGCAATGATGTTAAGTCCTGTCGTACATTTTTAGAGAGAAATTGATGTTGCCGCCCTGGCGGAATGTGTAAACGATTTCGGTATCGTCAGCAAACAAAAAGAGCTTGCCATGTGTAATAACGTCGCATAAATCATTCGTTTACATTAGGTAGAGTAACGGACCCAGAATGCTTCCTTGGACAACCCCAGTAGTTACTGGTTCCGGTGTTGAGTAGCGCTCTCCTATTTTGACAGTTCGAGTGCGACCTTCAAGGTATGACAACAGCTAGCTACACAAGGGGTCTTGTATGCCCAACGATGCTATTTTGATCGAGAGACACTTATAAGGCACACGATCAAAAGCCTTGTGCATGTCCAAGAGTATGGTACTTGCCGCAGTTCCTACGTCAACGGACGTCGATATATGGTTTAAGAACTCCAGCTGACATGTCATACAAGAGCGTTTACTAAAAAAACCGAGCTGTGAAGGGTGTATAATGTTTTATGTTCTTAAGAACTCGACTAAGTGCACTTTTATTATCCTTTCAAACATTCTCGATCAGATTGACGTGTGGTTGATGAGGCGATAGTTACTAACGTCCAGCCTTGGACCACTCTTTTGACGAGGCTTAACGATTGAGGTTTTGCGCTGGGAAGGGAAGATGCTGGATAATAGCAATAGGTTGAACAAATTGAGTAAGAGGATGGGTATATCCTCAGCTGCCTGCTTGACGGCCATTGATAGGATACCACCTGGTCCAGAATAGATTGGGGGCCAAATGATAGCTAACTGTGAACGAACACTTCGAACATCGATTGGAATATTGCTCAAAACTTCATCTGTTTTCGACGGTATATCATCAGGTGATAAGGTGCTTTCTATGCTAAGTGTGAGTTAAAGATTTCGCACGTCGCTACAGGGTCATCGATAACCGTTTTGTCTTTGACAGTAATAATTCCCATAGCAGGGTCCCTCGTGGAATTTCAACGTCTCAGTAGTTGCACCAGTTTTGTGCAAATCTGCTCACTACAAAGCGCGAGATTCTGTTCGTTTATTTGATGGAGTTGCGTCTGACGTTCAAGGTTTTCAAACATTTTTCTCATTTGCATCACCATGGAAAGTCTAGGGTTCTTCTGTACCTCAACATAAGCATTTTAAGTCCGTCAATCTCTTTCGCAGTAAGGATTCTACCTCTTACACACGAGCCGATAAGTTCTGATTTATTGGGGGCCGAAACGTCGATACAAAACCTTAGATGTCTGATAAATTCTCCGGCCGCTATGCTTGAGTACGATATGCGAAAGGAGGTATTTTAATTTAAGGATCTTGGTGGAGAGAAAAAAGCATTCCAATAAATGAATTTGATTGGACGGTAGAATATAACTCTCGGTTTGGCAACCATGCTGAAATCAAACAGACATTTGACGACACTATGGTCACGTCCTGGGAAGTATAGAACGGATATATCTACAGACGAAATGCCTATGGTAAATATAAGATCCAAAATATGCCCCTTTCTGGTTGGCGTTTAAACATGTTGGTTCCAACCATTCAGCTGAATGCGTGAAAGGAATTCGGCCTGTTTTGCTGGAACAGAGAATGAGGTCCAGGAGATATTAGGCATGTTGAAGTCACCGCCTACTAGTTTGTGTTCACAAGGCATGTTAAAAACATGATTCATTATCTTCATAAGGTCAGTCAAATCATTGATGGCAGCATTGGGCGGTCTGTAGACACATGCTATAAATAGCTTGCGATAACCAGTAGAGACCATTAACCACAACGAGTCCCCGAGTTTATGAAGGATAGACTCATCAAGTGTTACTGCGGAAAATTGCGCTTTTAGGTAAAGGATGCATCCACCTCCTCGTCCTGTGAGACGATCACTACGAAACATGTGATATCTCCCGATGCTCATCTGACTGCCTAGGATGTCAAGAAAGCACCACGTCTCAGTTACGAGGATGATATGGGATTAGATGAAAAGACAAAGGGTTTGAAAGTGTGCAACGATCTTGCGTTCATTAGTAATGAACTTACGAAATTTCTTTTAAAAGATAAAACAGATAAACTGCTAAAGAACCTCATGAAAGGTGGGGCAGTGGGTTGCAAAATACCAAATGGAAAGGCCTGATCTAAGGAATGTACCGAGTTTCCGCGCATATTAAAATGGATGTCGTAGCAATTTGGTTCCAGGATGGGAAGTGCTGAAAGAGTGCCATTATGGAGAGATGGCAGAGTGGGATTTGGGGAGGGGGACCAGGTGACTGTTGATGAAATATCGGGTGGTGCACTGAAAAAGAACTGATTTGGCATACATTTGTGTTGGTGACATAATGAGGTGATGACGTACTTGCTGGGGTATATATATTGAGAACTTGGTTCCTTGTAGCACTCATATTTTTGGTGAGAGGATGAGTTAATACGGAGCTACCGGATAATGGATGGTACCGTGACCCCTAGTATAGTAGTAGATTGACCTGGAAGCGGTGGTAGACAAATTGTGCAGTTTTACATGCGAAGCGTTGTTTTCTAGAATGTGGTTTTTAAAACGCTTGTAAAGTTCATCTGGTTTACTCTTTTATTGCAAATCCGAAATACCGTGCTCTGGTAAACACCCTAAAGGTCTTACTGTTGATTTAGAGCATTGTTCAGGTGTCTTGGACTTGCCGTTGGTATTTCCGACTACTCCATATAACGGAGAGAAAATTCCCCGATGAGAAGTGGATGGCCCTGCTCGCGCAGCCGCGTCATCATCAGGGACATCTAAGCTGCTTCTTTCAGTGTTCTGAGTAACTATGGGTGCCTCAGGTCTGGGACTTTCCAGTCAAGACCTCGGTTGACAGAAGGAGACGTTGAGCACTAGGGGATGTGTTTTTAGCAAAAGCTGTGAGTTTCGTTGCGGAAACTCGAACGCGCCTGGCGTTATCAAAACTAGACGTGGTTCGTTCTCCATTGTTCGCCTGGATTGGCGACGCAACGACACTTCCAGCTGTAACTTGCGGGTTCAGAGAACTCATGGAGCAGTCGAGATACACAGCCAGATCACTGAGCTTGTTGACTGTTTTCTTCTCGGGGGATAGTGGCTCGCAATATTTTCATTTGGAGAGGCGTCTCGTCAGCGAACAATTCTATGGACGTAAAATTTGTGCCACGTATGATTTGCTCTTGTCTTTCGACAAATTCGTCCTCTAAAATTCCACTTGTGAACTGTAACAACAATGGGCAGTGCCTCTGTTCTACTTTCTTGCGAAGTCTTAAACAGCAACACTCTTGTTCTTCCATTTTACTGGCTATGAGTAAAAGCTTTTTCACCGACAACAGAGGTATTCCGTCGGGTACGTTGAACACCATCACCTTGCTCGCACACTGTAACCGCTCGTGCAATTTCGTAGCCACACTATCAATAAGCGTTCCGCTGATGGCGGATGTTGCTTGAGGCATTCATAATACAGAGTAGCGGATCTAAATCGTGCAAAATTTTGGCAAGCTCCTCGTTTCTACTGTGTAGTTTCGCTTTTCCAGCCTCTAATGTCCTTTTTTTAACCTGACCTACGAATACATTGGTAATGGAAACTGAACATGGATTAGTGTTAATCCTTTCGTGTGGTGTGCTATGATTTGCCATTGAATCTGCCGTTTTAAAAACAGCCCCGAACTCCTCTGCGTTTGCAGTGGTGAGAAAGGTGTTGACTGGACAATCTGAGCATTTTACACCTTTCTTCACCGTCAACATGCATTTTTGCGCAGGGCTGATCGCTTGGCGACCGGCAATTTCTGGAAATCGACTGACTTAGCAGGCGTTACTATATGATGTTCAACTTTTATCACTGGGTTATGTTCAATAGGTCTCGAAGCAAGTGAATATGACAAAATACACCAAATAGTACGCAAATTTCAGTGATCTCACAAAAACGGGTTATGCACTAGCACGCAATAATAACTGGTCTTTCTTAACCACGCGCTGGAAGAAAATCATAGACTCCTCAGAGGAACTCCGGAAGCAGATTCTTGGACAGCTAGTGGACGGGATTCGGCCAAAAAACATAAGAAGGGAGTTCCTGCTTTATCCACCCAACGACCTTGACGCCGCAGTGTGATTGGCCGAGGAACTCGAGTTGGTCGAGGCAGCCGTTAGCCGACAAGCGCAATATTGCGTCGTGGCACGGGTTACCAGTAGGTCTACAAGCGGAAACCGTGTTTTCAACGCATTTTTACAACCAGCGGTGACCGAATACCGACGGAGAGCAGAATCGTTGCACCGTTTATAATAGCCCGATGCCATATGGAGCACGGTTTTTTGGCGAGCACCAACTTTGTAATGCATGTTGTGGTGGGGATGGATCATTTTTGCCGTCTTAGGTGCACGCTCGATTCGCACAACCTTCAGCTAGGAAACCCTTCCGGTGCCACTCATTTGACACCTATGTCTATAACTCCGCCAGAAGCCGACTTATCTCTCTGTCACCACCGCCCTTTTCGAAGTGAATCTCCAAATCGGCCAGAGGAACCAGTCGAGTTGGACTCTCAACAACTCACGAAGTGCTCAGTGCTTGAAATCGATGGTTAAAAGTCGACCACAAGTGTTCGCGTGGAAGGGAGAAACGTTAGGTCGTACAAGCATTTTGGAGCGTGGAATTAATACATGGGATGCGCCTCCACTCAAGATACCCCCACGCAGGACACGTGCACACCTTCAGGTTGAGATGCATAAGATGGTTGACGACATGTTACAAAAGAACGTCATCCGGCCCTCGAAGCCCCCATGGGCTGACCCAATAGTCGTGGTAAAAAAAGAAATGCGGCGAATTTCGTTTGTGTGGATTACAGAAAGCCTAAGCGAGTGACAAAGTAAGACGCACTTCCGTTATCAAGAACCGATTACCTGTTTGTTCCCTCAGTGGAGCCACGTATTTTAGTACATTAGACTTGGCATCAGGCTGTTGGCAAGTGGATGTCAAAGAAAACGATCCAGCGAAGACGGCTTTCACTGTACCGTCGGGGCTTTATGAGTTCAAAGTCATGCTCTTTGGACTATCAAACGCACCTGCGACATTTCAACGCTTGATGCAGAAAGCATATCACGAATTGATCCCTAAAACGCCTAGTGTATCTAGATGATGTCATAGTCAACGGGAGATCCGAACGAGAGCATATGCGCAATTCTGAGTCCATGTTGGACCGCTTGGCGGAAGCCGATTTGAAACTGGAGCCCATAAAAGGTCACTTCCAACTCAAAGAAGTGACATTCCTGGGGCATGTAATCTCGGGGGCGGGTATCCGTACAGACTCAAGAAAGACGCAACAACTTTGAACTTGGCCTACGCCAAGGGACGCAAACAAGCTTAAGAGCTTCCTAGGGTCAACGTCCCATCATCGCCGAGTCACCACTAATTTCGCCCGCATTTTCAAACCCCCGACCAGACTACTACAAAATACTCAGGAATTCACGTGGACATGAGAATATGGCCATGCTTTTAAATCACTACGCGAAGCTCTCTGCACGGCGCCAGTGCTAGTTTTTCCGGACCTGGCGCCGAAGGCTGGGGATCTTGTTTTGAATATCGATGTAAGCGACAGTGCAATCAGGGTGGTTCTCTCGCAACAAGGACGAGACGGTAGGGTACAAGTGGTAGCCTATGGCAGCCGGGGTTTAAGTAAATGCGACAGAAACTACTGTACGACGACAGAAGAAATGCTCGCGCCAGTATTCCTTGTGCGACATTTCCGACATTATCTCCCGGGCGGAAGTTTCACTGTACGCACAGACCACCAGCTTCTCAGCTGGTAACAAAACTTCAATGACCTAGAGGAGCGGTTAGCCCGATTGCAGACGATCCTACAGGAACACGACATCGTATGTGAACGCAGGCAGGGCAGATGACACCTGAACGCTGACTCACTATCAAGGCGTCCTGCGCGCAATGACAGCGACCGTCTCCCTTGTGCCACGCAACACATGAAGCCGATTGACCTGAGGCCTGCAGAATATAGCCGGTGGCAGCAGGCTCAAGCAACAGATCCTGAGAACATGCTATTCTATGATTGGTGCCGGAACGATGGTGACAGACCAACAAGAAAGGTAGGAAAATGCTATGAATCTAGCTGCCCTTGGGCGCCATGGGAACAGTTCAAGATAACAGAGGGAGGATTATCTACCCAATCCGGACCCGCTCACATAAGAAGGGTCGTGGTCCTTCACCCTTTGGTACGTGACGTCTCAACAGACTCGCACCTAGGGCTAAGGCATGCGTGAATAAACAAACTGGAGGCAGCCGGACAGCAACAATTTTGGTGGCCGCACCAGCTGGGGGTATGTCAGGTTGTTATGCCAATTGCGCGAGAAATGCGGCACTTTTAAACGCCCTCAAATAGGATACCGAGCACCTCTGCAAGTTATGGTTGCAGGATATCCTAACGAGTTGGTCGGCGTACATATTGTGGGGCCGTTGCCTGAGGCACACCGAAACAATCGGTACACCTTGGCCCTAGTAGATTACTTCACCAAATTGTGTGGAGCTGTCCCGCTTGAACAAGTGGATACATCTAGGGTAGCAGGAGCCAGTGCCAACCACTGAGTGTGACTGTGAGAATCCCCGGCCCAACTCCATTCAGACTGAGGCTCCTGCATAAAGAGCTCTTTGGTTCGCGAAATGTGTGGGCTAATAAAAATAAATAAGACGCGAACCGCAGCTTACCACCCACAGGAAAAATGACAAGTGGAAAGGACGAGTCGGTCCCTGAAAAATCCCCTCAAAGCTTCAGCAGAGCAGGAGGCCACAGAATGGAACTTAGCTATATCAAATGTCTCTTATCTTGTCGTAGCGTCATTGCCTATTCGACTGACCAAAAGCCCCACATTTTTGTGGACAAGTCTAGAAGTGAGACTACCCTCAGATGCTGGTTTCCCGTTGCGCAGCAGCTGCAACTCCAGTTAGCGCAATACCTAAGCGACCTTCTCGACACACTTTGAGGAGCCCTCCAGATAGCACGAACGCATCTGGAGGCATCTCAACTGCATCAGAAGGACTACTACGGTGACAAGGTATCTGGAGCTCCCCTGAAGGTTGGCGGAAGGGTGTGGTTGCAAAACACAGTTCCGAGCCCGTGAGTCCCAATGAAAATGCGTAAACAGTGCAAAGGGCCGTATGTTATCCAGCGAATATTTTCGAAAACAGCCTGTTAAATTAGTAAACTGACAAAAACCAACAGACAGCCAATCGTGGCTCACTTTGATCGACTGAAACCATACACACAAGTTACAAAACAGGGACAATTACTGGTCGCCCCCGAGGTCGGGATGGAAGTGGAAATCTCGAACATGCTAGATATAGACGAAGCACCGGTGGCGGTGTTCGGCGAATAGAAGAGCCGTTTAACACGCGACCGAAACTAGTTGGCGCGCACCGATCGAATTTGAAGTGATCGCTGCGTCAACGTTGTTCACGGGGATCTCGAATCAACGGACAGTCAGACAAACAAGGAGGACACTTGTATTTAAACTATCGCCGCGTGTTTCGTAATACATCTTTGGTCATAATCTTTGTCTGCTCTTTTGGTTGTACGTTTCAGTGAGAGCGTATTTCCCTTCGTACCAGCGATAAACGAATTCGTGTAGAGTTGTAACATGCAGCCCAGCCGCTTCCGCTCTGACTGTCTGTGGACCGAATTGGGGAGAACGCGGAGGCAGTGGGGAACAGCGTTTATCCGAAGTTCGGGTTCCAACAAAAGTCCTGTAAAATGAAATAACATGGACAAGCGGAAGCCAAAAGCCCAATAAGTCATTCATACGACTTACGCAAAAGTATACCAAAACGGTGCCGACAACACAGAATCACGCCTCGTTACACAACTCAACATCGATCCGTGTGCTCTCATTGGTTTCGGTTGCGTGTTACGGAGTTGTAACATGCAGGCCAGCCGACTCTAGTCTGGATGCCCGTGACCTCGCGGACCAACCTTCGGACAACGTGACCGCACCAGGGGACAGCGCTCTTCTGAAGTAGGGGTTCGAACAACAATTCTGAAAAGAGAAACAATACGAACAAACATAAGCCGAAGGCCCATTAAGCCATGCACACGACTTACACAAACGTAAGCTAAAACAGCACCGACAACACAGCATCACCTCCCGTCACATACTCAACTTCAGTTTTTCGCGCCTGCTGGTTTCGGTTGAGCGTTGCAGAGTGAAAATACACCGAATGACCTTGATGCGTAATTTTCTTATTGGGCAACTGGTTATCCTAGATGAGGGTAGAGAATAGGACATTCAGGTATATTTACATACATTCACATACATGAAAGTATGCACATAAATGTATACACATCTGTATGTATGTGCATATAATTATGTATGATTATGTACACGCATATATATAATCAAATATAATAAATAATGTAATAAATAATATATAATAATATATATAATCAAATACATTTATATACAAAGACATATGTATGTGTATGTATAAATATAGATATATACATATGAATGTGTATATATATGTATATATGTATAAGTGTAGATCTATAAATATACGTATATATATACGCATATATATGCACCTTTATATGTACACACATATATGTATACCTACACATATAATTATGCCTGTGCATATAAATATGTGTTTGTATGAATATAAACGTATATTCATACATATAGGTTTATATGCATGTACACATATGTATACTTATTTATAAGTATGTATATGCACGAATATGTTCATGTACACATATATCCCTATGTGTACATATGTACATAAATATGTATAGTTATGTGTATACACAGAGGTTTTCCGTGTACGAAAGAAAATTCAATCCCTGAAGAGGTCCAGATGCATCGTCGAGGGATTTCGCCGTTACTCGATATAATTGGCGTCGGAAAAGTGTTGACGCAGGTTGGCTCTGACGAGACAAGAACGGAAATTCTCAAGTCCAGTGAACCATTGGGTGTACACCAGCGAAGGATCTTGTCGCTTGTATGAATCCGAATGAAAATTTGAAGATCTCACAAATCGTTCTGTCACAACGGAAATTTGTGTGCCCACTTGCCACAAAAGACTTCCTCGCACAATGGATGTTTCCGGAATGTGATGAATGGGGAGCTGTGAAGTGATCGCACTTACTAGAACGAATAAGGTGTATGTAACATTGTACAAAGACTTCACGCGATATCTATATTTTTGTGATCGGTAATTGACTTTATGATGCAGTCGAAACTTTGCAGTAATTGGCAGCAATCGAGTAACTAGCAGTTACTTGTTGAATGATTACTATCTACGCGCTTCCACATGCAATCAACTGAGGACATGCAGCTCCTCAAGATGAAGTTGGAGGATGTCGAAATATGCGGCTAACTGGGATGCTCCACTTCTATGATTCATAGTATTCGGGTAAGCTTTCTTATCAGCGTCAATGATATATCCATGGGTGGATGCACCTGTAACGTAATGAAAAAGTCGTTTACTGACGGCGTGGCGAAAGCCAACGACTGAAGAGGAGTGAACAACCGCGTATAAACTGCTCCTTCACCTTTGGCTGTAGCCATTGTCGGCATATAACATTACAGACATTCATCTCTTTTTTAACTGAAGAATCCGTCATGAAAAAGGCGTGTCTCAGAGTGTCACACGCAGATACAAGAGGAGTCATTAATCGATGAGTTCATAAGGCCAGATTGCGGACAATAAAAGAAGCCAGCGAAGCAATAACGGACAACTTTGCACTGTGGCTCCGGAAACGTACCAGTCAGGGTCATGATAGAGTTGATGTTGCGAATATTCCGTGGAATATTGATCTTAATTGTCCGCGTGCATCATCATTATTCCGGAGTATTAGAAAAATTCGTTGTACTTAATGTGCGACGATAGATGTCAGTTCACCTCCGTTAAGCATGGTAGGCTAATAGAGATTGTGCAACATGTAACAAAGCGCACAGTAAGGTTGGGTACACTTCAATCTCCTACAGCTCCCTGAGTGACCCCAAAGTGGCGACCTAGAACACCTAGGGTACACTCAAGGTGACTCCGGAGCTCAATTGGGAAACAGTCGTGTTACTAGAGCAGTGACCGTCTTCCAAGCAAACAAACGTTCATCTGACGTCGAATGAGTAGAACAGACTGGAACGAAGTGCCTTGGACCACTGCGTCAGACCTGTGTATTATTAGCTGAATCGAAGAATAGTAACTGATGAAATAGATATTTCTAAATCTTCGAAGTGCAACGGAAGAATGTCTATAAACTCTCACGCGTGCTGGATAAGTCCGATTGTCAACACTGTTCAGCATGAGCTAAAAGATAAACCAATGCAGCCATATTTTTTATAAAGCAAAATATTGATGACAGTCGATTTAAACTTATGGCGAATTTTCAAAATTTCAGCTGATTATGAAAGTTTGACTTAGTTCAATGTATGTTCGAGCAACACTGACATGATAAACTCTGCATGGTTGTATACGTTACAAAATGTTTTTTGAAATAAACAGGAAGGCCGACAGGCTGCTGAGTACAGCATAAAACTGTCCATGAATAACCTCACTATAAAAAGGCAGTCTTTAAACGCAGATACGCGCACATTATTTCGGATAGCCTGAACTAATGATTAGTCTACGCATATATTATCACAAACAACCATTTCGCGTGCGCTGCATATTTTTTATCGACGCTGCCTACGCGGTGTTCAGTTATTAGTCTGTCATCACTTATCTTAACCTTTTCCGAAAGTATCGGAGTAATCCTCGTGGATTTAATGTTAACAGTTCCGCTAAGAAGCTGACCAAATTTTTTATCGCGAACGCAGTTACTTTTTGAGTATACTCGTGATTTGCCTATATATAGATCTATATACATTGGCCATATACGAAGCTGTTACACCAACAGGAGGAGACCAGGATTTACGCGAATATCGGTGATAATGAACTACGTTTGCTTGTGTATCAGAAAGATTCAGATATCCAACGATTGATACACAGGCTCTAGACAGAGGCCCAAGCTGCTCGTTTAGTGCTCAACCCACTAAGTTGATATTCCCCAGGTAGGAAATTATCGGAGGCGAAAAACCAAAGAACGTTGAGGGGAGAGAACAAATCTTCATTCGACGAAATGTGCGGATGGTCTCTGGTAGCGCTATGAACGGCACCGACAAGCGCATTAGCTAGAGAGGCTGAAGACCGGCCGCCGACGAGTGAGTAAACTGGAAGAGTGCATGACGGGTGTGTAAATTCGGGTTCGTGCCACAGTCACACGACATGCAGACAAACGGTCGGACAGCATACCTCATGCGACCTTCCCTGATAGCCTACGTACAATGTGCAACTATGAGTTTTGGAACTATTTAACATATCATACCGCAGGAAGGCCAATGATATCTCCTCGTTGTTACAATAGGGTCGGCGTCAGGAATGCCTCCACTGATCTGTAGGACGGTCTTGACAAACGGGCGTAGGACTACAGTTATTTTGGAACACAGATTAAGAGTTTTTGTATATTTAAAAAAAAGATGAAAATATAGTGTTAACGCTTTAAAGCGGTTTCTGGAAGTCCTGATGATGACCGCAAAGATGAGTTTTCCCGCTTGTTGATAACCCCACAATAAGAGACCCGCCGCCGGAACAACGTTCGAAAACGACGCATGAAGAGCTTTTTGTCATATCATCACTGGCCGTCATCATTCGCTAGGATGAAACAACTGTTCAACGAGACCTGGTCAAAATAACAATTTAACCAGTATCAAGTCGCTCTGGAGTCTTCGAAATTCAACTCGAGACTCGTACGTGACATTTCTCACGCCGGTGACTATTTTAGTAGCCCCGCGCTAGACACGTTCAACGTCGAGTATGTCCTCATTCACGCCGGTATACACGACCTGGTCGGCCTGCTCGAAGAGCAGTCCCATATGACACGGCAGATTGTTCGAAACGCCCTCTTGCCTATATGGGGAAAAGTGCACTTAATCAACGTAAAAGCAGTGAATCCATGTTTGCCGCCATTTCGTGGTGCTACGTGAACGACAAGAAAAGGGCATCCGGATGCCCGGATCGTTCCTCAGACCGATTTTCATGATATATTCTACACTGAATGCACTACGAATCACGGAGTCATTGCCAGAATCTCCACTGAGTGACAGGTGAGCACTATTGTTTGCGTTCAGTGGGAGGCTCCAATCGTGCTGCCGGCTCTCGATTACATGAAGGTCAATCTGTGTTGCGCTGGGTTCAGTGGGATTCCAGAGTTTTAGGTCGTCGGTGTATAGAAGAGCGCTGCTGGGTATGTTGTTCGAGAGATTGTTGATGCAAACAAGAAACAGAAGAAAACCAAGTATTGCCTTTCGAGAACCCCGCAGAAATCGGGGAGAGGGACGAGATATTTGAACCCGTTTTAGCCATGAGTTCCCGTATCTAGATAGGAGGCAATCCACTAAAAAGGCATTCCTTGATTGTCATAAGTTTCCAGTTTTTGTATGCGTTGACAGTGTGTGTCCCGGTCGGAAGCTTTGACAAATTTGCGGATGGTAGGATTTCTGATAGGACGATTGTCTTCGGTCTTCTTGAGGCTATCCTTTAAAATGAGCATATCAATCACGCATGACCGGTAATTACAAAAACCGTGCTGGGTAGAGAATTGATCGAAGCTCTGATATGTGTTTTGTTATCTCGCATGGAATGCTAGTAAAGCTGATTGGTTAAGTAGTGCCGGCTGCCATCTGAGAATGTGGCTATGGCTATGTTTTTTCAGGCACTAGAAACGTACTAAGGACATCCCTCAGTACAAGCAGCTTATTGTCTGCTCGGTGGACTCAAACTGCCATTCACGTGTCTAGTGGGGCGTTTTCCCTCGCAAACTAGGGAAGGCCTACTCTTTCCCACTGCGTGCGCGAAACATACGGCGCGTTATCGACGACTGCTCTTTAAAAAGAATTTAACGAACAAACTAGAAGACCTGGAAGGCTTTGGCGCTGTACAAAACAAGTACAAGTGGGAAATTTCTCAACACAACCAACAGGTACAGTCAGAGATTCTACTGGTAGCCTGCAAGAAAGGAAGTTTTCTGCTAAAATACTTTTGCCATGAAAGGAAAAGCGAACCCTCAATGCTTTCTACACAGTTTCCAAACAGAAGAACCTTCTCGATCTGCTAAATGGTTGCGAGGTGTTCAGAGAATATCATTCAGCAGTCTGCGATGTGATTTAACCACACCGACATTCGATTTCCCCGCACAGAAACTTCCATCATCCAGCTCTGACACCTGACTTCTCTCCGCTTAAGGTTCAGGATCTCTTGTTCACAATCAATTATTATGGTGCAATGGGACAAGAAGCGAATCATCTCCAGGCTCTCAAAGAAGCGACCCTTGGTTTTGCATTGCCCTTCCGTATAATGTTTAAACAGACACTTCGGACCGGTACTCTTCTGGGGGCCTGGAAAGAAGTCGCTACCGTACCCTTATTTGAAGCTAACGATCAACATTCTTCTGCTGGCTATCGGACAATCAGTCACACCAGCATTCCTCGCAATATAGTGAAGCAGTATTTACAACCCGCCACCAATAGGAAATTTATTGATAGCCTGACAAGGGGCAAAGACAACGGCCAACTCTCCGACGCTACGATTTCGTCAACGTTGTTGATTGTGTCCTTCTTTGAGTAACAGAACTTTTTCAATAAGAACCGGATCAGGTGTCTCTTCCTTTCCTTGATCTCCGCCGGATTTCTTCAACGACCAGCTTTTGATCCGTTTTTGTTTCCGATCTACACGAATGACTTTCCCAACTCTATTTCTGGCAACCATTGTTTTTACGCTGATGATTTAGAAATCGGGAATGCTTGTGATCCCAATGCATCACAGATTGACATTGGTCGCATTGAATTTTAGTCGGATGACTGCAGTCTCCCTCTCAACAGAAGCGAGTGTCCATATATGTCACTCGGAAGAGACTCCTGAAACCCATTTGTGATGCATATTGTACAGAATGCAAAAGATATCGCAAACTGGATGTTGGTTAGTTTGTCTTTCTCCCATAACCACCAGATGGCTCTTAGAGAGTGAACTGAGACCTCTGAAGTGATGATACAGCCTTTTCTTGCCTAGACAGGCATGCTTTACAAACGTTTCACGGGGTCCACGTAAGACCACTGTTTCAGTATGCTAATCGATTTGTATGCAACAGCTTGAACAGGGACTTATTTGCTATCGAACGTTTCAAGCGAGTAGCCATAAAAATGGCTACTTGCTTGCGGCATTGCTCCTAGGAGTCTCGTCTTGAACTTTCCGATCTTCACCGACTTTAGTTTCGAAAGGGCAGTAGTGACTTGGTCCTTATACAGTTTTTCTTTTGCGCAGCAACAATTTTCCGCAGTGGCCGAAGGAGTTCACGGAGAAGAGCTGTAAAGGCTTCGACCTCCGACCTTTCATAGGCGACAGTTCTCTTCGTACCACTGGAACGACGTTCCGTAAGAGGTTGTTGGCTGTTCTTTCAGAGACCGTTTCAAACTGCCACTGGATTCCCATTTACTTCGAACATTTCAAGATTAATTTTTTACTTTGTTCTCGGCTCTTCCTGTAACCACCAAGAGCGATTCTACGGCCTGTTTATAACGCCTGCCTTCCAGGTCAACAGGAAACCGCCTGATTCCAAAACGGACAAACTGAGTGGATTCGTGTGATTTGGGTCTCCAGTCTGAAACCCGTGTATCGTTCGTGGAAATCACCAAAACATTCTCCAATAAGAGGATTGTAGTAGGTCTGAAAATTATTCGGAATGTTCCTCAGAAATCTGTGAATGTGTCGGATGGGATATGTGCTCGACGGGTTGCGTTATCCACAGCTCGGTAGTCACCACATGGTACCCATGGATACCGTGCAACGAGTACCACAAGAGACTGAAGCTCCCTGCATTTTTATTCGAACCCTGTGTGAAGGTGGTAACTGTAGGTTGGTCGATTAACCAGCCTATGGTCACCATGTTTACTCTTTGAGATTCGACTGATGTTCGTACGCATCATCCCTACCAATTCAGCCAGCACGACCTTGAGTTTTTTGGAAGGTACCTGGCTTGGACACACTAATTTGGGTGCCTTGTTAGCGGCACTAAAATGAGTCAAGTCGTGTTTAGACGCTGTTTCATTCAATGTTGGCCGGCGAATTTGCAAGAATTGTTTAGATCGTGCTTTATGTTGAATCAGTTTGGATAAATCTGTCACAGATACAACCAGTCTGATTGTAATGGCTTTACGCTAAAGATAACAGTACATTCTGCAGGCTTTCTGCGGTATGGGCTAGTCTTACTGCGTGAGGAATTCACATCTAACAAGTGAGAAATATAGTGCGGTGTTGTTATAATGAATTTGCCAGCTGTAGTTGTAGCCACTTTTGAGGCCGTGGCTGGCTGGGCCGCTCCTCCGTTGTGGGTTTGTCTCCGAGAAGAGCAGGGATGTACACAGAGCTGAGTGCACTTGCAAGCGTTATCGACAATTTAAAAATGGTTCGTCTCTTTGTCTGGAAGTTCACACAGAATATAACGCTCGGAAATTATGACTTTCCACGAGGTGCTTATCAAGACAGTTGACAGTGAGCTCCGGCTAGAATATCTGTTGCTGAAGGTTCTTCACATTGCCTCACGGCTTGTCGACTGGCGAAGTAGGATCACACACACGATTCAAATAACACTTAACGAAACAATTGTGAACTTTGTTGGACGTCTCTGATAAGTGGAAACATGCACTTATAAAAATCGCCGTAGTGTCAGATGATAGAGTCACCGACGCCGTCTTCGTCGGCCCGGGATCTGATATTGTGCGACGGCTGCAGGACAGTGTTGTAGTACGGCTCTACTTCAGAAAGTATCTGATGATGTTTGGCCTCAACGGGTGATGTGATATGCTTCATCCTTGGAAAACTTTAACTTATCACATACAAGATAGTTTAGCATGGCGTTGAGGGTATCAATTACATCGAAACCAGTTGCATGAATAAGAATGCGCCAACTTCCGTGGATAATCGTGCGACCATTTAAGGATACAAGATGACCTGACACGTAGTCTTACAAAATCGCAAAGAAAATTCCACGCGAGTGACCTAAATATGGAATTTGCTTGCGTCGAATGCATGTAAATCAGTTTCGAAGGACATTTCAGGAAGTGGATAGAGGTCGACATCCGAAATCATCTCTGTTCCAGGATAGTGAAGAAAGACGGGGACATTAATGTGTTTAATGTGGAAGATAAAAGAAAAGAACTCACCAAATGTTTCACTGGATATAGACGCTACATTGTATACGCTGTATAACCAAGGAATGAATGTAAATACAAAAATTTGACCAAACTAGAAAGAAAGCTGACTTTTGGTTTCTGTGAAAGTTGCACAAGTTCCAAGTTTAACTACAGTGAATATTATGATGTATGTTTTGTTGACCTAATCGATCTTCCTCGCCTCGAAAGGGATTCTGAGTCTGCAGCAAATATCATTGTCAGAATAGATAACTTTGAATGTGCATTGACCTCAGCAAAAGCCTCAGTTAATCTTTAAATTCCGTGTCAATAAACAGGAGAGGCGCTGTTGTAAGAGGAGAGAACGGATTGCTACCTACAAAAAGCGCATTTGTTGATTTACATGTAGAAAACGCTAAGATTTTACGTACAAGCAAGAAGGGCGCGATATACAAAAATAATTGCTCTGAAGTGTCAAATATTATACCAGTACGAAAATATACTCTCCTTGACGTGAGGTATACATCAACACTCCTCAGGGCTCGAACGGCGCTTATTGCTGTTCACATGTGATCCTTCTGAAATCATCGAGCCGTCGTATTTAATGTACGCAGACAAGCCCTAAATATAACCTGTCATCACGACGACAGTCGGTCGGGCCATTACGCAGATTGTACTTTGAAGGCTGTCTGACAGTCCTTCAGTTGACCTGCATCAGGAAAACTGTACACCCTATTTGTCATACAAGTCATGTCATATGCAGTGCATAACGCCGACTGTCCTTTCCCATAACAAGCATGGAATGCGAAAGTTGCAAAGAATTCAGAGACTGGTCACGATAATAGAGAAAGATGTGAAGTGAAGGAGCTACCTGGAGGGGAAAACCAAACTTAGTTTAGTTTGTGAAAGCTACAAGAATGTGTAAGACTGGCTGCTACTGCTCAAAAAGCTAGGGAAGATACTATTCGGAAGCTCGGCGCGGATTCCATTTTCGGAAACGATTAGAGGAGACACGAAGGCCAGCTGCCTTTGAAAGGAAAACTCTACAGTGGGCACATATAGTGTACCAACTTTCTCGTGTAATAACTAGCTATTAGACTTCAGTTATGAATACTTAACCAGTGAACACTTTAAGAGTAAAGTTATACAAATACTCAGATAAATTTCGACGTCAGGAATGGCTGACTACTGATTTCTCCATGGAATGGTAATATGACGTGGTACACATAGAAACCTATTTTCTATGCCTCCAACGAAAAAACACTTGATAATAAATATCCTTATTTACTACCGGCTGCAGTGAAGTGGTTTTGGTGAACGTTGTTGCAAGTCACGTCTGTTCAATAAAAATGAACGTTTGTCAAATGTGATAGTGTTCTGAACATTGTTTGCATTGTTCAGTTTACACGGTATTCAGTGTTATGCGGATAAAATTAGGTAAGATTGGTGAATATTCCGAAAAGTGATCAGTGACGTGATGATCATTCTTAACACTACTAGCTATATTAAAGTGTTCTTAAGTGTTGCTCTAGGAATTTCAAAGCAAGCAACATTCATTCATTTGCGTACATCGTTACTAATACACGTGCCCCTTAGGTGAACTCATTGGAAGTCCAATTTAGTTTGCAATAGAAAAGTGGGCCAGGCCTATGTGTATTTGTTGTTTTTGTCTAGTGCAACGAGAAACACGTCACATATAATCCAACGGAACTAGTTTTGCAAAAATCTTGTGGACGTACTAGATACTAACTGCAACAGAAACACAGTATAAACGTGCATCAACCTTGTTTAGCTCACTGTTTAATCCGAGCTTAAGTGAAATCATTAGTGGTAATAGCGACAGTGAGTAACTACTGCCGGGGATTCCCCATCTCAACGCCTAGGATTTCAAAACAGTCGCGATACCTAAAACGTAGAAAGCGGGTACGATATTTCACCCGAGATGGAAGAATATAGTATTGACAACAACCGTGATTTTGTAATAACAACCATCAAAAATAATACACTGGGGAAACATTCCACAGTTTACAAAGTCTTGCTAGAATGACTCACCAGTCGGTTACTTAGAGTCAATCGAAACAAGTACAACGGTACCAAGTTGCTGTGAGGATAGAACAGACAAAAATATTGTCACCTGCAAGCTTCGTTCTAAGAAAGGATTGGTGTTTGTAAATTGTTAGTCATTGAGTGCTGTTACCGCAGAAATCGATAGAGTGAAGTGTAAAGTGAATAGTTTGACGAAATGACATAGAACATTAAGACGATTCTATTCAGGCCGCCAATGTATGTTAAAGAGACGGAGAAAGTCAAGGTGGTTGTAGTGCTCGTGCGTGTAAGTTTATTGACGGAGGTGTTTCAATTAAAGTAAAGCGCGTCGTTATTAACACCACCGTATTCCTTCGCGAAGATAAATATGTGACATCCAGAATAGAAATTATTAGTTCCGCCGGACACATAATTTGGAAAATTTCACCTTCATTTCTGTCAGCCGCTATTGATAACGAGGATGTTGGCAGAAAATGAAGTCCCTCAGTTACATATGCGCACACACTTTTCTAGACCGTCTTCCAGTTCTGATAACAGATAACTTGTCAATGCTTCTTTGGAATCAATTTCAAACATGACAACTTGGTTGATACGACATGTACGCAATTATAAATTGTGTAAATTTCTTAGCGACTATGGTTAGGGTGACGGTGACTTTCCAGCACAGATAAACGAAGACTTGGGAGAGAGTCTACCCATTCCAAATCTCTGTGACTAAATGACATTCATTTTACAATGATTGTGGTTTTTGGTAACTGTTATGCTAATACTAGTACTGTGAACGAACCTCAACGAAACAACCGAATGATCATTTACTCATAATGGCGTGATTACTTCGAAGTTGTTCAGGTTCCTATTGAGAAAATGCTTCGAAGACACAAGGAATTCCAAAGGTCTGGCCCACATGTGAAACTGACGTATTCTGAGTAATGCTTATAGATCGCTTCTCCCGGAAAAATCATCATTCATGGAGTTATTAACGGTAACTTACTAAAACGATCAGATCATAATTTTTGACTTGCTTCCTGTGTTTTTTCCTAAGCAACCTCTGGAACAACATTCTAGTTTTCGATGGTACGTCGAGGGTTTGGAGTCTCAACTTCCACAATCTGAGTAAGGTTTGTTCAACTTCTGTGGAAGTTTACAGATAGCCTTTAGACGTACTGGCATATATAACTTTGGGAGGAACGTGGAATAGTCTAATGTCAGTTCACACCAGATAGGGTCAGCAGACTTACGTTAATTGTTGATTTCCTCAAAATTTTTGTACTTGTTAGATCCATTGAGGAAGACACATTTGCACTGGTAATTTTTTTTACAAAGATGACCAGTGTAGCGCTCTCATCTAATCAGTGTGCTTTTAGATGGATTTTTGGAATGCAAAGATTGTAGTGTTGTAGGGAATCAGGTGTCGTATATCAGGTTTCAAACCAATGAATACACCTAGCTGTTTTAGGTAAAACAGACCTGCAACGTCGTACACTAGGCTAGTGCCCACTTGCGTTAACAACTCTAGTGGTAATTTACTGGGTAATACATATGACAAATTCACCTGGACTCAGCACTTACACTGTGGTCTCATTAATACACTTGAGAAAGCTGGAAACACATAATATGCCAGCATCCTGATATTTCTGCGAGCTACTCACAGAACTGAGATCAGTTATCTTGCTACTCAAGGGACACCTGTTGAGTTGATGAAAAGCATAGGCAAAACAATTTAGGCATTTTCTTCATTATCAAACAGCACTTACTACCTTCGTTACAACAGCGCATATCAGTCTGCATTTATAGACAACAGGGATCTAGTAATTACTCGAAAGTATCTCAGATCTATTTAAAAACAGACGTATTACAATCACTTTTTGTAACATAAAGGAAAAATTGGTAGAATTATCTTCACTTGTTTCCCGTTGCTTAATTTTTAGAAAACATGGCAGCATCCATCAAAATAATTATTTTGGAATTCAGCTTCACTGACGCATAAATAAGTAACCAGATAAATTGAAACATTTGCTTATAGGATGAGTGTACAGGAAGGAATTTGAAACGTAAGTTGGCGTTAATCAAACACACGAAATGAAACGTTAGAAAGCTGTTTTTGTCTGCTGACAGAAGCAGAGCTAACACTCCCTCTAAGGTAACAGTTAACAAGTTTGTCCTGCAGTTGTTAACCTTCACATAACATGATGTTATTAATCGCTTTATGACCACGAGCTGAATCTGTGCTAGGTTTGTTAAATACGTTAAAATCAAAAAACACAGACCGCTCAAATATCACAATGCATTTCTTCCAGCTGGCTTGATAATAGATTTAATCTTTGTCTAAATTGACTGAATATGCAGTGAACAAATGAACTGTAGACAACCCAAGTTATGCCACACGGAGTACAATATGGTAGCTCATCAACATTTTAAGTCAGAAATTTTCTCACTGTATGTTTCATTGATATGGTCGGAAGACATCAAGTATGTTAATTATTCACAATATAAATTTTTTAGCATTTCGATACATCATCAATCATCTGCCAGCAGGCATTTTGGGGTTCTCGAAAACACTGACTGCTATGTTTTCTTGTCTGGGGCTTAGCCATAGAAACTGCTAGTCCATCAGGATGACTTGCACTTTAGTTATTCTATAAATTGATCCACTGTTTTCTATTCCCCCATTATCGCGAGTTCATAGCTTATGATAGTACGTAGAATAAACTAAGTTTTTACTTGATATCTTCCATTTAGAAGGTTTCACTGTTTGTTGCTCCACCTACCAACTTAATACAGTTTAATTATTAGACACCTGAGAGATGGTTCAAAACGAAGTAACCTTGTATATGCACCAAAAAGCGGCGATAAACCGATTGAAGGGATTCAGGAAACTGCATTCCACAATCAGTAGGTATGGCCACCTTAGGAGTGTGCGTTACATTCAGTCGGTGCATACTGGACTGTAAACAACGTCGACGGATCAGTCATCCAAAGACGGACGGTTAGTTTTTTCTTCACATTCGAGTTTAATGAATGTAGACCATATTTAACTTTATTCTAATGTCAGATGTGCCTTTAAATGGATTAGGTGGAAGCAAAAGTAGTTTTGCACGAATAAACTGGGGTAAATGAAAGGTTCGCAGAGCATTCTAGTTCATAGAATGCGTTCTCAGCCGTCTCTCATACGACCAACTTCAACGGTCAATAAAGATAAGTACTATCAGTCTTAAACAAAGTTAAGACGGAGCGAACGCTGTTCCCATATTTCATTGCACAACACAAGAAAGGGTTATTCGGAATCCTAATTAGAACACATACCTCATGTCTTCAAGCAAAGCATTCGTATGAGAATATTTCTGAAATAATTGTTGCATTATGAAAACAATTATACTGTTACGCTTATGGAGAGATGTGGTGCATCTGGTAGTATATCTGCACAATCGTGTAACAGTGACAGCTGTGCGAAGATAAAGTAGATTTTATATGTGGAAATAATGCAAGTTAGTTTGTTACGGTGCAGATCTGTGGTGATGTCATAGTGTTCATTATATACATTTTACTCTAGGAAGACACTAAACGGCTGTTTCTCACTCACTTTTTGCATTTAATTTTCAAAGAAGTTTGGGTGGTTTGACCTTTCTCGCTGGATGAGAGATTGAAAACAGAAGATTAAACCTTCTTGGCAATTATCACTTCAGAACCACAGAGTGAAATCATCTCTGCTTAAATAATAATCTTTATAAGTGCCTCCCTAGTCTTCATATTGAGACTTCCTTCGTATGCCGGACTGGCCCAACTGCAGCCTTGATCCAATCCCAGTTGAAAAGTTTTGTAACATGCACGCCCAAAAAGTACACGAAAAAACATTTTGAACATCCAAAGTGAAATTAGATATTTTAATGTGAGAATGGGATAACTAGGTTCAAACAACTGTTGCTGATGGGGAACACAGCGGATTGATTTGTTGAGATGTCGACTGGAAATAGAGGAAGCACATATCATAACCGCCCCACAGGTTTGCCGAAGTAATTCATGCGATCTTTTTCAGTAATACGTTGAAAGTAAGCAGACGCCATTTATCGTTGTTATGCGGTTCAGTGAATCCAGTTAGTAGGAAAGGATTGACGGCTACTAAGCTAGATACCGGGATAAAATTATTTTCAAAGTATTTAGTGGGCTTACGGTCTACTATGTGGAAATTTTCCGGGTTGCAAATTTTTAATCTTAACCCTCCTTCTGGCTGCCTTTGAGATGAACGAACAACTGTCCATGAAAAAGTCATCTTTAAACCATCTTCTTAGGTACAGCCATTGAGCAAGAAGACTTGCCAGAGTTTCGCTGTTATAACGCAAGAAGATTTATAAGTTGCAGTATGAATGGAAAGTGTTATCTTGGAAAAAGAGCAGAATTTTTCTCGCACTCAAAAGTAAGCTAGACAAGGAAAGGTAAACATATAATTTTTAATCAGGCCCGCACATTAATCTTTCAGCTAGTAAAGTTTGTTTGAAAATTACTGGCATTTATCAAATTGGAAACGGTCTTTTGAATCACCGTCTGAAGCCTACAAAATGGATCGTATGTAATGAGAAGACCAGAGGTCGTATCGAACAGTTCATGTTTTATTAGAGTCCACCTTATTTTACTGATGAGTTTATGAGTCAGCCTGCGATTCAAAACATACATACTGGCGAACAAATGCAACAAATAAAGTGAACTTTTCAGAATTCACAGAAACAAACAATACCAAGATAACGATAAACATCCAGCTTGCCAGTTCTAAATACAGCACCGATAGTAGCACCTGCATTTCAGCGCGGTGTCCGTTTATATGCCACAGGATACAAAATTCTAAACGAGATAGCCGGTAGACCTAAGGTATCTGACCGCAAAATGTTACACTAGACAGCACCCTGTCCTAAATATATCCGTAACATCATGTTTGGTAGACCTGTCTGTATGACCTATTGGGAGATATGCTCCAGGCCTCTGGTTCTCTATCGGTGCCTTGTTCTACCTATATAAGGTACTCTTCAGCTACACGGGTATTAGTGGATGATTTTGAACTTGGCTGACTCATGCACATACTAGTTCGGGTAGAAAACTGGAATTCATAATGTTCCGGACAAACTTCTGTGTTGTCGTACTGTGAATGATTAAAAATTGGTTCTCTTAGAGTACAACACCGCATTCAACAGTAACCATAAATAAATAAAGGTTTACAACAAGACTTAGTATTCTCACAGTTCAAAGATCTAAACGTGATGTGCATAACAGTTTATAAGTTAACAACTAAATCTCAGTCAAAAAAGTTCATTCTGTTTTAATTCTTAGGTTTACTAACGAGATTTTACTGAGGTTGGTTATCGATCAAACTCATCGTTCCATATCTTTCGGTTCTAATTAGGCATTGTAAAGATAAGCGGTCAAAAATTTACCTGAAACAAGTGAACCACAAGTGGTTTACAAATACTTTCTGATTCAGTTGCAATAATGTTGATTACATATGCACAACGTCTATGAAATTTGACTGCAACAACAGCAAAACCAAACAGGATATTTGTGTGAATGTATGGATGGTACCATAAACAACTTGGCAATAGATCCCCCGTTACTTCTGAAGTAATTTTGCGACTTTAACAGTGCTCCTGAAAAATTATTTCCGAATGTTCAGCTGCAAAATGTAAGGTATGGTCATTGGCAAAATGTAAATAAACAACTGCCAGAACATAGTCAAGTAACCTTGCATATCACAGACGGATGTTAATACTTTGTTAATATGAGTCTAGTGGTCATTACGAAGTTGCACATGCATAAGAAGTAGGAAGATAATATTTGCTCGATTTTGTGAATATCACACATATATATATGGAGATGTTACGACCGTTGCGCATATTGACAATAAAACTGACGTAATCTGCCCTCATTTGAACTATTTAGTAAAACGACTGGTACGAATTGGCGATTGTCTTTTAAACTTTTAACACGCTTCAAACAAATGCATTCCTATCTGACGTTTCCTATTTTCAGAAAGGCCAAAAACATGTAAAGCATGGCTGCAACTGTCAACTTCATTCGGTTCATGAAGTGGACGATTAGAACAAGCTCGTAGATATCATTGAATTCACCATGTTGTGTGATGTTATGCCGACTATAGCGGAAGATGCGGGTGTCAGCGTGAGTTCACATTTTGCCTTTAGTTGCGTTGTGTTTAGTCATTGAATTATTCAATCATTACTTTAGAAGGTCCGGTGAATGGCTAGTAAGTAAACCATGGTAGTGAGGTTTACCTAACCACGAATTCAATAAAACGGCGAAAAACGTTTAACGTTTATCTTGTTCATTGTTTACCTTTGGTTGATCAGAGGCAGCAAGAATCGACAACGAGCAACGAGAGCTCTAATGTGGAGGACATGTTGCTGAGTATGCTTGAAGAAAGGGATCGATTGATGGATGGTCTACGGGAAGCCCAGGAACAACTGAATGCCAGTCGCAACAGGTTAAACGAGGTTGAGCGCGAACGTGAAAAGTTGCATAACCAACTTTCAGCAGCTTTACCACAAGTAAGTTTCCTTCTAGCTTGAAAATACAACTATGAAAAGCTAACTCGTGTTTTATAAACTTAATCTGGATACGCATAACAATAAAAAGATAAATAAGTCATTTGAGTCCAAGTAATGTACAAGTGAGCTTTTTTCATATAAAAATACACATTTAATAAAGCAGAGTGAAACACGTATGGTACAACTTTGAAAGCTTTTCTGCTATAACGTTACTTTTGTCTACTATCAAGAGCTTTACTATGATAGGATAAATTTTTCCTACGTTACTGTTACCCTCACCTTTGATCTCTGTCGCCTTGGTTCTATCGTTTTGAAGTCACATACACTGATTCGCATATATTATCTTATTAGTTTGCAGTGTGGCACAGTTAAACACATCGATTTGTTTTGAAACGTCTCTGTACAAGACATCCTCCACTGCACCGATTTCAACAGATAATTGTGACAGACAGAAATTTATCTCAGATTACTTCCACTACTAACAGATTAGGATATAAATGACAGATCAGGGGATTTACGAAAAATCCCTCTTGTAAAACAATTAGAAAATACTAATTATTAACACTATCGGCGTTATAACACAAATTGGTCTGTTTAAATTAAACGACCATTTTTAGACACAGCTTGACCTGCAAAGTTACCAGATTATTTTATTTGGGGATATTTGGGGCCTGTTTGTATTCAAAGGAAAATTCTGCTATGCACAGATGCGCAGAGTAAACTAACAGGGAACCAAAGGCAGCAGTGCATTGTGTTGGGCTTCGGCCAGAATGCTTCTCATCTTCAAAAATTATTCCATTTTTTAATTAAAACAATGATCAACTTCATGAGCTCATGTTGTAAGAGTCTACCTCTTGTTCAACGCAGCTGAAGTTGTATTGCTCCCACCTTCAACTTGAATGGATAAAAGTACACGTACATTTCCTTGAAGGTATAGTGAGTTAATGGTGATTTCGAACGGGGTTCATTGCTGGTGCACAAACTGGTATTGGTATCAGCTTTGCGCGTTTTTACTGAGATTGTAACAGCAAGCAAGGGAGTGCGCGATAGTGTGAACATGCCTAAAGGTTTCAAAAACATAGGTCTCGATTTGATCAAAAATGTTATAATTCTTTAAGAAAGTTGCTGAGCTTCCCACGAGAATTTTTGATGATTATCTATCAACATAGTTCTGGTTGTCTGACTTGGTAACAACGCTGAACATTATTTTTCATCTCAGGACATATTGAGCTTAACGAAAAAGGTGTCAGAATTGGAGGAACAACTGACCGAAAAGTCCTCGGAGGTGGATGAGTTGAAAGCAGAGAGAAACAACACAAAGGTAAATGACAGAGTTCGTGTATTATCCGCGACGCAACAAATTGTAAGCTTTTTTTCAATAATAATGTACTAACTTTGCCCTCACACTGTCTGATCGCTCTTCCACAAATGCGCAAATGGATCACCTGCGTGAGAGTGAATCAAAGTCTTCAATGTTTTGATTATTTACGGAGCTGTAGTCAACGCGTTATTCTGAGCAATATATGCTTTATTAGGCAACCAATGCATTATCGACTAAACAGTAATGACAGTTCTTTCATACTCTCAATCGGTCTACATTATATAGCAAATCGACTTGTCTGTTCATATCTGTCAGTGATCACTCAACTTTCCAAACTCCCCTATTGGTAGCACTCGGAGTGTAGGGATGAAGAAAGCAACACAATTTTTGTGTGCCGATGATACCGTCTGGACTAACAAAAGCGCACATGTGAAAAAAACTGGAAGATTTAAGTACAACGATAAAGTACGCTTTTCCTAACATCTTGGTGCACACCACTTATTACCGCTCGGTTATTTGAAGCATCTGCGCTCATTTTAATAGGCGATAGATTGGATAAGATGAACACTCTGTTTACATGGCTAATTGTGTCACAGGTGAAAGTCCTGGCTGTCGGATTTGAACTCCTGTACATCACAACTAGTTTTTGCTAGCCCTATGCACTTTAAGCGTTGAATTTCCGCCTCGATTACTAAGGCATATACCGCAGTGTACTAACTTCAGTTATGCACAATTGTTCTGTTACTACACTATTTGGATTCTGCATGCTATTGATATTCATCCAGTTGGTATGTAAGACGCCTTTTTCTTGTAAAACTGAGTAGACCATAAATTAGACGACGCTTGTTGGAACGAACCGGTCATTGTTCAAAATAATGAGGAATTTCAGTAACAGACTTAAGCACGTTGAGTGACAGTAGTAGATAAGCGATGGAATAAGAAACCTGTTACTTGAAGTAATGTATGAAGAAACATACACTGTAGTCAACTTTCGGTGGACATTCCTAGTTTTCTCGCTGCCATCTTAAATGTTCTCGTGATTCCTGGCCGTACTGTATTAAATACTTTTTCACCATGATTTTAATCATAGTATACTCCTTTTTTTACCAATACTCTGGCCTCCTGTATTGAAAGTAGTGTGTCAAAATCACAAACACAAAACTCAGTCCATGAAATGTGAGAAACGATGGTCACTTCAAATTGCAAGCAAACTGAGATAAAAATGTTTGCAATCCCTTAAATCCATAGTAAAAGTAAGTTCAGGTTAAAGCTTTGGGCAGAACGTCAAGAACTTGTGAACGCTTCACTTTTCCATACATTTGCAATATTAAACGCTCTTCAATGTCCAGATGAGGGTGGTCAAATGTTGGATTGTCCCACTCGATCAACAGCTGTGTTGACAAAACAAACATACCACTGACAGCTGTGTATACACAGGTAAAATGCTGAAGTAAGAAGCGTTAGTTAGCAGAATGTATCTTGTAACGACCCAATCCGAGGTCTCTTTGATTCGGCAGAAAAGAGTGTGGGATAGAGGAATCCTAACTTGATCATGTATAGTTTACCGCCCAAATTGGAGGACTACAAAAGTTGAAGCCGCATTAGGATATAGGAAGTGATCGATGAACAAGTTACGGAATTTCAGACAATGAACAAAGAAGCCCCAGAAAACAACAATATACCGGCATTGACCATTTCACTGATAACCGAATAGGCAGGCTGTTAGAAAACCCAGACCAGAGTCATAAATGTATAACTCAAACTTCAGCTTGCAGCCAGCCAAGGATAAAGCTGTCACGTTCGATTCAGGTAGAGTATTCCAGGCTGGACTTACTGCATCCACAATTCTAAGCCTTTTTTGACAATTTGACTTAATTCAATAACTGGAAACATGACGCCTCAGAATGAAAGCAGGAACGGCCATTGTAAGCCTCTGCAATTCGACGTGTGATCATTTGCTAGTAGTAAGTGAAGAACTGATTCAGACCATTCAAATTTCCGGACAAAATATTGAGTACTGATTTTGACTGGGTATCGCAATGTAATGCGGCAGGTTCTAGTTGCATTGTTTATCCATCCTAAGTTATAAAAGACAGTTTCAAGAGGTCAGCCCAAAATTGTGATGGATCTTTCTGTTTGAAGCCACTGAAGTGCTTTCTATTAAAAGCTTTCTATAAAAAGCTAAATGATTGCTGTCTAAGTTAAAAGTAATGCGGTTTATTGAGTGATGTCGAGTAGCTAGTAATTTCATAGCATTAGACGAGTTGAATATTCATCTCAGAGGGAGAACATTGAACAGACTATCTGAATGTATCCAGCACATCTGGATGATCTGTTACAAACTGACTGGTACTGGAGAGCTCTTTATTAGTACGTAACAGTCTGAAACTGATTGCCTAGCAATTACACCTTTTTCTGTTCTACTACTCAGACCATGCTATTAATTTTAATCTTTTCAATCTATCAGTAAACCCTACGATGGATTGCAAAAGAAGAAAATGAGCCACATGTATTTTAGATATACCTTACATACTTCATTTACTGTTGTCATTATTACGGACGTGTATGTTCAACTGAACATTGAGGTGCCTTGCAAAAATTTGAAAACCAATGGTTCTTACATGTACCATTACAAGGCAGCACAGCTTCCATATACGTTTAATGATGGCATCACGATTTTTTAACTTAAGTGCGGATTATGTCACACCATGAAGCCAAGACATGTTGCTTTTTAATGACCTTAGAAGTGTATACTGCTGCAAACAAGAGGTCTTAAACCTTATAGAAACAAACGCATCAGGTTTCCTCAGTTCATGATAAAAAGCTGGTAACAAAAATATTTTCAGATAAATGAGATTTTCGAAAGTGACAGTTCATTTTTTTACGCAAGTGCTTGCAGAAACCGGAATTCGCACTCCAGCCACCCTCGCTTGATAATACTGCATTTGCCAGTCCACCAGTGACCTGAAACTATGTGCGATATGTTACTTGCGAGTAGTGACCAAGTTTCCCGATCTGCCTGAGAAAACGGTTACCACCTAATCAGTGAACTAGAATTGAGAATTCCGTGTCATTTTGAAACCATCGGGTTCCTCAAACTTTCTAAAGGAAGTTTAAAATTATTGATTTGTTAGAGAACTTGATAAGTACACATTGTACAAAATTCACAGTTCCCCGCAACTCCTGCGTTCAAGGTGAAATTTAGTTGATCTTTCTGGAAAAGAAGCATACCACACTGGTTCTCTTATTCATCATAAGCGCACAAATCTTTGATGGCTTGGATGTTTGCTCAGGCTAAGCTTTCTTACAGTTACCATTTTGCTTGTTAACTGTGCAATTAAATGAGTTGACCAAAAGTGATTGTCTCTATAATGAAGCGTATGGTACATACATTAAACCTTGAAACGCCAAACGGTAGCAGTAATTCTCCAAGCACGTTTTTGAATAACCAGGCGACGGAAGAAATAAACAAGCTGGAAACGTGGTGTGTATCACTGGTGAAAATCATTTTGTTCGTTCTCGCGAGTCATCTAGGCAATACACTGTTACGTAAGGTTACCGCATAGTGACGAGCAGGACAAATTAATGGATCTAATATGGATGGAATAACCTGAAAAAATCTAGCCCTGACTAACTATGTTTGCACCTATGGTTTTGTTGACGTATACTCTGGTAAAATGATTGGAAATCTATCTCAGAAAGGGGAACCATTACTCTAAATACGGGTGATGACAACACACCTTGCCATCTCAATGTTGGAACACGTAACCAGCATCTTTAATTGCAGAACAAAATCGCTATGGGTAAGTTGGTGGTCATCATCACTTCGTTTGCCGACAATCATAACGATAACATATTGGCTCATTCAGAAGTAACGTTAGTCAAACAACGCACACTAGCAAAACAAACCAACAATCCCTTTGGCTGTCGTGGCATCGGGGGAATTATCTTACCCGAATTACACCCATTCGTTTCTTTGGCAGGTGTTATTCAATTTAAACGGCACTTGATTGATTCTTCGTCATGTCACCACGTGCTAATTTTACAAGGGCGACAGCATATGCAATCGACTGATCAGAATTATCAGAACGTCTTCATACCGCAAAGTACATTATTCAGCAGGCTTTGTGGCATGAATGAAAAGAATACGTCTTTTCAAATAAAGCCTCTGTAACTTGATTCGTGATTCATAATAGTTAAACTGCAATAGCTTGTGATGTCCGGTAGCTTCCATCAGAAAACAACAGTGACCACAAGAACCAAGTCATGAAGTTGTTTTTCATGTTACTTAAGGCAGAAGTTTCACTGTATCAGGTGCATAGGTACCACATTTTTTGATGTTGGCTTACTGCTGACTGTAGGTAAAAGAGTTTGCCGACTAATATCTGTATATGTTTTCATAAATAACTTTTTCAGCAAGCTTTAATTACAGCTCTCAGTTTCGACCGGACATATTTCAGCAGTTGTACCTTAAGCAACAAATGAGTATCCATGGTGTTTCGTTCCTCTTTGAGTCTTAATAAGGTAGTTTGAATTTAATAAACTAGTATCAGATAAATCCACTGATGCACAACGCTGTGTACCGGACGCTTTCGCTCAAAGCTTGCATTATCTGTAGATCTGTTCATCAATGAAAATTACATAATGACTTCGAGGGAGTTTATCTGCGTTTATCCAAAAGTTTTTAAAATCAGTGGCCAATCTTTTGGAAATCGCAGTGAATTGGTAGGAAACTTTTTTTACATTTGTTGTGCTCAAATATGTGATTGCGAGATTTGTGCAGTCAATGTGGTTTTCAATTCGCAGAATACAATATTTTGCTTGTTTATGCACAAAATTCTGAACAAATGAATAGAATATATGGAGTGAATACAAGAAACTAGACTGCTAAATTCATCGCAATGAAGCTTACGTTATACATTTGCTGAGTAATTAATGCAATGAAACCCCGTCAACATATCATTTGGTTCTTTGTCGTTTGCAAATGAAAAGGCAACGTTGTTCCAATTTAACATAATTAACTACACCGTACCTTCTGCACTCGGCGACTTTACAATGTAACTACGGTTGGTAGCAGAACATGTTGCAGCGCTCTTGTAGTAAACACTGTGGGGGCGAGATATACTCAATTCAGGGTGTTATTTCGTCATAAGGAGAGACGTATGAAATTTACTAAAGACCTCATCCATTCTGCATATCTTGTCACGCATTAACATCACAATTTGATGTACACATCTGTTTATCATTTTCTATGGTTCTAGCAGAAAACAACATAAACAATGTAGTAAGTAATGCAGTTACAGTATATGATCAGTGAGGCATGCTGTTATCATGATATTCTTTACTTAACCAAACATGACCGAATATCATTCACCCGACAGCTGTACTAAACAGTAATTACAGATATCACCACCTCACTTTTGTATTTTGTTCTAAACATCGCTTATCTTACCCCTGCAAGACTAAGTCCGATAAAATGAGATAAGATATGGAGCTGTGATTCACCTCCAGACTTCGCCAAAACGAGTCCAAACCTGTGTGAGGTTGATTACGTTCTTGTCTTACTCACAATTTCACTATATAACAGCGTTCATTATACTGACACTTTACTGGAGATCAACCTGAAACTACCTTTAGGTTTAGGCACAGAATGTGTCTGGACTGTGGACAACTACAAAGTTTTTGACTGTCTCTCAAGGTATAAAAACCAAACACGGAGAAATATTAACCTTGTTTAACAACACTGGCTATTATCCATTGGATGTTTGGTTTCTCACTTCAGATCCTGTTAGAGCACTTAGAAGGACTTGTTGCAAGACATGAACGATCTCTCAGGATGACAGTTGTTAAGCGACATACACTTACAACGAGCACCTCATCCACGTCCATTCCTTACGCAACAACAGTCACGGAAAGCCTGCCTACAGATACTGAGGTTTTGAGCAGTGGAGCACAACCGTCCATTTCGGGTGCAGCAAGTCCCTCTGGTATGGGAATGAGCTCTGAGGTGGAAGTTCTGAAAGCACTCAAGTCTTTGTTTGAACATCACAAGGCACTGGATGAGAAAGTGCACGATCGTCTGAAAATGGCGCAGAACCGAGTTATGGAGCTGGAAATGGAACTTGCTTCCAACAAAGCTGCTCTGACTTCTACTGGGACACAAAGCAAATTGAATTCGCATGAAACACAAACGGATTGGTGTTGGTCTCCTACACCCAAGTCCGAAGGTGGACATCTTTATCCTCCTGATTCTGTCATTCCAAGTGAGTGACGTGTTTTATCTTATTAATGTTGTAATGGTTTTCTAACCGACCTGTTCCTCATGCAAAGTAGATAATCTCAGTCTTTTTCTAGTTTTGAAGCATTGAGGTCATCGAAATAGTTTAAAACTAAACCGTAGCTATACTTATTTATTCAGTATAACCCACCACAGTTGCACTGAAACCAGGTATTACGGGAATCCCACGCTACTTTAGGAGGATGTCAAGTGATTATATTTTAACTAGCTAGGCTGGTAAATTGTTGAAAAACTGAATTCCAATATATATGCCGAGAAGAGATTTTCGTTCTTTAGAAGCTGATGGATATATACCGACGACAACATATAGCGTCCAAACAGTCATCTGCTTTCCTATGCACTGTAAGCTTAGTAACAATGTTTAGCTGGATAGAATGACGTGGTTTTATATTTACAATCTGGATGTGTACGATTCGTCAAATAATGGAGAAACCCACTGAATCAGTAGTGAACAGCGTAAACCTTACGCGCTTTGTCATTCACGGGCTGCTATTTTTAATGATGTACTTCATACACGCCATTGTACTCAAGCGTACACCTGAGTCAGTTTTTCTCAGTTGTGTTGGACGTCAACATCACAGCTTTGTGAAAAACTCAACCACAATCCACTAAATTAGACAAGTTTTGTGTGAAGGTCGATCCAACTAAGAGAAATGGGTTGTTATTTAAATGTTCAGCAATGAACGCCCATTGTTTCAACTGAAAACGTGAGGTGACATACTAACTACGCACCTATGATCAAGGATTTCAACGATTATACTGATATGATTTTATGCGTTTATGATGAACTAATTTATTACAAAACAGCCGACACTTTTCAGCCTCTGCCATGTAATTTGATGAATATAACACTGGCGTTTCTCCAAAATACATATGAAGTACAATTGACCACCATAATGATGGACCAAGAGTAAAGTCTGCAAAAAGTAACCTTCTATCGCAGCTATTATCTGGTTTAAAGATAGTGATCAAAGTGGTCATCAGCTGACCTAACCTAACCTGATGTTCTCTGAAACAAATATTGAGAAATTAAGCCCAGGATCAGTAGATCAATGCTAGCGCATTTTTCTAAACATCATTACGTCAGACCCGTGAAGGAACCATCAATAGAGAAAGGAAAGAATTTTTGATGGCGTCGAGTAAACTGTGCTGATATAGGCACGGAAGGTCTTGGTGTGTTGAATAAAGCGAGTATTTTTCAAATACTGCTTTATTTTTGAAACCAAGAATAGAAAAAGTTACCTTGATGAAGGTTGCTTCAGTCCAAATCTTGAAAAGACCAAAGACCTAACAGTGCTATCTTCAGTATATTTGTTTGAAACGGGTAAGCAGCATGTTTTTTCTTAAATAAAATAATGTGGTCGAGATATTTGGGTCAGCTTGCCCATATATTTTTGACGGTAAGTGGATGGCTGCCAACAATATGTGTGTCATGCAGGATTGGCTTTTGTCCAAACGTAAGCTAAAATTGATAAACAGATTGGGAATAACACAACGGCTAAAACTCATTACGTATTCAAATGGTTCGACTTGATATCGAACGCCGTCCGCTGAATTTTGTAAGCGAAATGTATGCTGGCAAGAAAAGGACAATAATTGCAAACATGGAATATCAGCGATACTCAAATGGCCGTTCAACTGTCGACAAACGGTGGTTACGAATAAATTGAAACATGGAACTAATTTCTGCATTCTTGTTCATGCTCAGCTGACCACAACATGCATTTTCTACGTCATGCCATAACTTACGTAAATTCATTTCAAGCCACTCATTTTTATCAACCCAATATCCAAGGGAATCTCCGTTCAGCGTTGTACTACATCTACACAATATGGTCGGCAGTGGTGTGGAATAATGTGATAAATTGCTACTTCAATATTTGGTGTGACGGAAATGCAACGGCAGTTACTGCTTGACCGAAGAGAGTGTTATACAGTAGCTCTGAAAAAATACTTCATAGAGCTATTTGCGTCGCCTCAACAGAATGCGTTAGTAAATGGTTGTGGCAACCTCAATGGAATTTCAAATCCTTTGTGCACGCCAGAAGGGAAGGAGTATCAGACTTTTATTGAAGCTTTTCGTAGTGTTCAGAACTGATATGTGGGTTGCTTGAGGAAAACAATCAATGTCGGTCGATTCGACCGAATACCCTTGAACTTTCCACGGGATAGTTTGTTCAAACCGAGTCAGCAAAGTAGTAGTTTGTGCACATTATGACCAATCTGTGGTTTAACCATCTTGATTGATACGCCTCCGATAATTTAAGACGATCTACCTGTCTTGTATACCAAACATCTTCCAACTTTCAGAATGTGGACCTACAAACTGCGCTGTAATTGATGACATACCAACAGAAACAAAATAGTTTGCTACATAGTCTGATTCACGGTTTGTATACCGACAATATGTCCATTCCGTAGTAAAGACAGCAATCAAAACTGAGATGAACTACCCCCGTTATAGTGATGAGGTCGAACAGTTAACTTTGCGAAAATGATACGAGCCATTACTTGCTGTTGTTATTTCGCTGTATATTGCTATAAAGAATAGATGTGTTGGGAACAAACCGACCCGTCTGTACATTATTTTCGAGCATACTCAGCAAGATACGCTGCTTTTGATTTCAGTTAGCAGTTCTTTAACCCCAACTTGTTCAAACTTCGACGCCGGTACCTTCGATGCCTCGGCTACAGTTCGCGCACTGTCAGTCTCTACTCCATCGTCTCCAAAAGGACAGACCACTCTTTCAGCCACCGCCAGTGCTGCAGCCGCGGAAGCCGTGATTCGAATGAAAGATTTGCAAAAATGCCTAGAAGAACGTGTAAGCAGCCTGGTTAGTAAATGCGGAGTTACGGCATGGTCCCTGGAATAAATGAAAATGATGTTAGGAATGATTGGTTTTTGTGAAAGTTGGTTGGTTTTTTCGTTGAAACTTAAATTGTCAATTGGACCGACGCAATCCTATAAATAAGGGTAGTTTCCTTGGTACTCAAGGACTGAATGTTAGTTGCTAACACTGCCTAGAAATGTAAACAAGTGTTATCAGAAGAAGAAATGCAACACCACGAAGGTGTTCTATAGCCAACTAAGTTGCAAGCAAAAAGTGCATAAGCTTGTGCGGAGATTCTGTTTGGTAAAACACCCATTGTTAAAATAGGCACGTTATTATGTGGGCCTCTACGGAACAAAATTGTTGACTTGAGGCACCACCATTTGGGCTCAGGATGACGCCAAATATTTGAAATATTTACGCAATTGGGGTAAAAAGAAATGTAAAGTGTAGCTACCACCCCAGCTCACAATTCGTTATCAATACTGGGAACGACCAAAAGTTTCCGCGAATTATCAAAACAAACAGAACTAAGGCTTGTTTAATGTCGACTTTTCTAATTGTCGTTACCTGTCAAGTACTTCACAGGCATATAGTAATTTAGTCGTGTTTACGAGCACCAGCTAGAAAGGCTCCCCTTTATCTGCCATCTCATAGGTGGTCGAGACAAAAATGGTGTCATCGAAACTGTATCAGGGATTGTGATTCTATTCAAACACTGAAACGAAAGTTACCAACCGAACTGTTGACTATGGACCTTAAATTAAAGCAGCAAACAATATAAAACCATTATCGATGTGGACAGCTAGGGGGCGTTGGACGGAGGGGGGTTGCCAACAGATGGATTAGTTCACCATGAAGCGTTCCTCACAGAGCTACGAAGCACATGATAGTAAAATGCTTGTTGCTTAGTCGAATTGGATGATATATCCTGATTTGCATAGAGTCGCAGTCGTGCACGCGCTGTTTATGTTAATAGTATTCGTTGTTATATGTTGTTTCTTGCTGCTGCGATCTGTTTATAATGTCACAACACTTTAAGTCTGCGGGTATAACCGCAAATAGAGTGCTGTGGAATTATCTGTGGTAAATAAAGTTTGGTTAATCATACGCTGAAGAACGAATCTGGAAGAGCGTATGAAGAAACAATTTATGTGCTGTCTCAGGATGAATTGGTGACAACTAAGAAATAATTTCTAACATTTCCGGTTCGTTATACAGACGCATACTAATAAGTCTGATGTGAAATCAAGCAAATTCATATTTGGGTGATAAGGTTTCTAATTAAAAGATGTATTTATGATCCCTAACTATCTGTTACATAGTTACATAGGTTTGAATTGGGAGGTTAAGGTGGATTATCATTCTCATAAACAGTTTGATGTCGTTTGAAAAAGTAAGAGAATGGGAAACACTCGGTGACCTCGAACAGCGCTGTTTATACTCACATGACTCATTGCTCTTCCTGTTTGAGTTGCTTATGGCGAGCTCAAGATCACTTAAGATGCTTAAGAAATTTCTAAACGATAGCAGGTATGACAATAGCAGTGTAAAACATGAAGCAATGAGGGTCACACGCGGCAATCTTCTTTCTATTCACACATGGCAAAATTTCACTGATTTAGGTGTTCACACATATTTCGTTATGATAGCTCTAAGAATGCTATAATTTCCGTGTAATGTTTCGTTCTCGCAACAGACCGATGAACTTCTAATGGCCCGCAGACAAATCATTGAATTGACCAGTCGTTCGAAAGACTCATCCGATTCGCTCCTATTTGCCAAAAGTGAACTTAAACGAACGTCAGAACAGGTGAGCAATTAGTAGTTAGAATATGTTGGTTGGATTGCTACAAATAAATAAACTTGGTTAGATCCCCATGGCCAATATGGTCGAGGAAGTTTTCTGTTATTGCAGTGTTAATGTAACACATTTCGTAAAGTTTGAGCAGTGGGATAGCAAATCAGAAACCCTTCACTTTTCCCTATGCATGTATCTCGTCAAAATAAGGAAGAAATTGCTATTGGAAAAAAAACAAATCAATTTCTTACCGAATGTCAACTCTTAACATTTTTCAAGGTAATTATACATTAAGTTCAGTGTAACAATATGAGAAGAGAAATGTGTTGTTGGTAGTACATGATTAAACTTCACTGTTAATAAGGAAATATCACGTTCTTTCAAAGAGGAACCTCTAAGTTTTTGAAGTAACTACCAAATACAATATTTATCGGGCTTTCTAGCTAAATCAGATCCATGTTCAGATAAAGTGAAGATATCTCTAGGTTAGCCGGAAAATAGCTTGATGCGAAATGTTTGTAATTACAGACCTTGGAAAAAGCGAAGTATTAATTTTAAAAACACACAGCTAAACATCAGTTGTTTTTTAAGTATCAAGAATTCTAAATTTTGAAACACAGCAACGAAATTAGTGGCAGCGAATTGCACTAAGTGATAGCTTACGATACGGCCGCGTTAGACCTTGTTTGTATTTTGTTATCGAGCGGAATGATAATGGCATGTCGAACATGATTGACTAAAAGAAGGCGTTTAACAATGCTGTGACAGATAATCGAGCTCATTTAATATAGTTATCTTTTTCGGGGCTCCCCAGCCGTTATTTCAAAAACTATGTTGACCTATCAATATGTGACAAACCATCAGTAAGCGAACGCTGACTCCACTTGAATCACAGAGACCGAGTCTCTCCAGTGGTAACGAAGACGGATGCGCCCGATAAAATTTTCACCTGAATTCACCACTACGCTCACGTGGACCTGAATGCAACTCTTTAAATCCACCTGATATTGTAGGGATAATTGTGCTGCTCCAGTATGTACAGAATAAATTTTGCTTTCAACTTGATAACCAAATGAGGCGACTTGGAAACTCGTGTGCAACACTACAAAATACAACGGTTTACTGAACAACCAGCCGTGTGTCAAAATGAAAGTGTTAACATAAAGTGAAACAGTTCTACTTCAATCACGATGTATGAATTTGCGTTCAGAAGGAACAAGGAAAGTATTACCTTAGCTTTCACAAAGAGAGAACATTTTTTCATACACGGAACAACATCAAACTGTCTTAGCTACTAGGATTTACATCTACTAGTAACCTGAGAGCGCTCTCTGGGGCGTTAAACAAAAATTAATGACCACTACTCTCAGTCCTGTAAAGAAGAATGTGGGACGCATTCTTATAAATTGAGTTGAAGACAACAGACTGTTTCGGGGTTACGTTCAACTAGCCCGCCGTGTGCATTGGTACAAACAATATGAAATGTGTAACAGTTATTCCTATAAAAAATTTTAAACGGCAAAAATGTCTGAATTCATCCAATATGAGTGCGTCCAGCTTAGTCATGTGAACATTTCCGAGAGAATATGAGCAGCTCACGACCATGAACTAACTTGGTAACGATGCGTACAGCTTAATGAATATGGCTTATGCAGCTGCAACTTTTGTTAAGCCAAGATTGGTTCTATCAAAAAAGCGAGTGACAGATGGTCAGTGATATTTCAGAATGTACTTCGAACGACAAGGAAGTGAGTCTTCTCAAAAGTGATGAGCAAAACGCCCGCTAGCATATCGATAAATATTACTGTTTTTCGCGCCACCATATAATGAGAACGATGTTAAGTTCGATCAGATCGATAACAACACATCGGTCTCGTGCTAAACAATGAGGAATATCTGGACTTTACTCTTTTCCAATACTCGAGGACGAATTCAACAGAAACACTTGCTTCACGCTTATAGTCGAATTGTGCAATATACAACATTGGAAGTTACAAGATTTTATCTTATACGTTGAAAAAATACCCGAGTCGTGGGTTAACTAATTGAAATCATGACTTTTATGGGCTGATATTTATATATAGATAAGCATGGAGCTTCCTGTCACAATGTTTGCGAAATTTTGGCAAAAAGGAATAGTCCGCGAAATAGTGGCTACTTGTCACCTGCGACAAAACCTCAAGATTCAGTAGCCCGTCTAGCGTCCCAAATAACAGATCCAGTTTTGAGATATTTACTTCGGTTTTACAAGTCATCTGCCAGCAGAGTCCAATAAACTAGATGACGCCATCTTTCCAACTATGCGAATCAGATTAATTCAGTTTTTTTTTATTAACATACATAACTAACTAATGTAGATTCAAGTAACTTTATACCGACTCATGCCGGTATTTAAAAATTCACTTCGTTTAAGTCAAGGAGCTGCTTCAACGTCAGAGTATCTCACGATCAACCTTATAAACGTGGGTATAGTTGTATAAGTCTCAAACTGGTTTAACATTGATTTTCTGTTCTGAAAATCTACTTAATTGAACGGTGATTGAGTCGGTAACCGTTTTCAGCCTGTCAGACGTACGTTTGTAGTAACACATTTGTTCGAATGTACTTGACAGATTGCAGCTTCAGAGTGACCGTGTAAAAGTTGGTAAACAAAAATATTTTCAGAACTAATCAGTAAAATGTTTAGCTCAAAATCACTATGGTTCCATACATTACAAACTTAATAATCTGCTTTTCAGCAGAGTGAATTTGTGATACCTGTGTAGGCGGGTACTCAGCTGAAATACTGAACACTTACTGTTCCAGAATGTAGTGTATTTGAAAGTCTCGCGCATAACCATATTACGACGTTTAGTTGTTTCTGCCCGCAAGTCATGTGACACAGCACCATTTGTTCTGTTGCATCTAAGGAAGTAGTTTCACGGATAACCTTTCAACTTCTGAATAAGCATTTGGAATCAAGCAGACCCGAATTAATAAAAACTTTATCCCGAAATATTTGGCTGAAGACGTTTCAACAAAATGCCATGTGCAAAAGGGCCGAATTAAAAACAGCTCAGGTGTGCTGCCAGTCATTTCTAGAAAGTATTTATGAAGGCTCACGCTCTCATCCGTAAGCGGTAATAGGTTTCAACCATCAAGGTTTGATTTAAACAATAAGGCGAAACAAAAGTTAACACTAGCAACGTAGTTCGTTAACTTAGGTCACGGATTTCATAGACAGGAACGATTGAAAAATTTGCTCTAGGAAACATTCTCAGTATGTGATACCTCGGTACGTTTAACAGATCATCCACTAAACCTTGCTACTATCACAATATTAATAAGTATTGAAAAAATTAGAACATGGTTACTGAAGAATATCACTACTGTTCTAAGATCTTTCCAGACTGTCGTAAACAAAATGAACTGATCATGTACATGAATGAAGCAGAGTATTATCAACGCATTTTTTATTGACCGTATCACACACTGTTGTTTAGGAATACAAATGTTACGAAATAATTGGAAAAGAGTAGATCAATACTTAACTGACAGCACTGATGACCTCGTCACACTATAAACCTCCATCGTCCAGGAACTAGTAAAGGAATAACAAGCTGAGCGATAAAAATTCATCTGATACATCCTTGCATGGATACTGTTATTGTAAGAGCTGAGACTTCCACAGCATTATTTCTTGTATGCTTATCAGGAGAGCATCGAATCTGTGTGCCATGGCTCAGGTGCATACATTCGCTAGATATGAACCCATTGACAGAAACTACGACAACCTATTGCCTAGTTTTTTAGGACTATGACGAACTGTGAAAAACGATTTTCAAAATTAATGTTCTTGCTTGTCCAATCAAGTATTAGCTCCAAAAGATTTCACTTTCTATTCACACTTCATTCGCATCAAAATAGAGAAGTGACTTAAATAATTGCGGAGTATATAAGAGGTCTTTCTTGTTGTTACTCTTGTTTTGTGTTCTGGGTGTGTCATATATAGTAACACTTTAAAACACTCCGTATCAGTAATACAATTGTCTCCGGCAGTGCTACTTCATTTTTGTCATTGGCTACTTCTTGTCATTCATAAATTTTTGATTGTCAGTTGATACGAAACGTTATAGTATGTTAGACGCGGTACCAATATGATCATCAAATGCTCGGTATGCCTGGTCGGCCATGCAGTGATGTACATTTCAAATGACACATAACTAGAGAAGTTTTCTAACGGTGAGCTGAGCTGCAATACTGGTGTGAACACAACGAAGAGACGTAGGAAACACAGCTTGATGCGTGGAAGATAAGCCTTCAACTAAATAACACCCCGGTGTCTAGTTTCAACGTGACGAAAAATTTACACCTTTTTAGAAGATTCTGGGTTATGCTAACCGACGCATACTGCTTAGCTAAGCAAGAGAGATATTTGCCGCAGGATTACTCACTGCAGATAAAGAAAATTACTCTAGAGTTTGTAATTTCAAGAGACGATTATGGTATACCTCAAGGCCATAAGTGAATACTCGCCACACGACCTAGTTTATTGTTCTTGAGGAGAATATCGATTGAACAATAGAGTTTAAAGGTAGTAAAAACCACGTTCTACTAGTTTGCTTCTAGCTACCTTCAAAAAGGCATCTGGTGACTCGTGAAAACCATACATGTCACAGACATCTTTAAGGCCTGAAAAGCTGTTTCTTCAGTTGAGACGAAATGAAAACGGTCACACTGACTTGCTATGTAATATAGCTGATGACTTTTCAGTTCATCTTTTAACGCATGAATTAAGTTTGCCCTACTAAGCCATAATTTTCCGGACTTTTTTTGCTCTCCCGCATGAAAGCAATTTTTCCCGATATAACACCGTACACATTTGATCGTAAAAGCAGCCAACCGACTTTTTCCTTGTATTATGCTAGAGAAAGTTTTCTCTGACTTAATAGGTACTCACCATAGTCTGCACGGTTAAACAGCAAACTTCCACAGGCACTGTGAAGCAAAACGACAAAACAGAAGACCATTCGCACACCTGTAAATGCATAGTATTTACCAGCAACAACCAACTAAAACTTAGTCCACTTGTGCGGTGAAGGTGTTTTTCCTCACATTACTCACTCTGACTGTTAGATAAACCTTCGAAAAATAGCTGAATTCTTGTAGAAAATAACTTGAGCGTCACTCGCAAGTGACTGCAAATTTTTCATTTAAAATGAACCTGTGAGTGGACTTTTTTGAAACCAATCCCTGAATTCGAGTTTTGATCAAGTGAGAACTTGTCAAAACGGTTGTTGAACAGTGGCCATGCATTTGTGAGGCAACCACATTGACCAGTGCACCAGTGACCTCACATTGGGCACAACCAAATTATCTCGCATAATTTGTTTACGAGAGCAAGACTATGTTTACCACAAACTCTTTCTCAGAACATCAAAGATATTCGTACATTTGGATCGATGATGTTTCATGGGAACAAAGTGATCATGCTACTTTTGCCTATCTAACCACTAGAAAACAACCTAACAGTTTGCTTGATGTCTAACATACGTTCTATGATCGAGTTTTGTGCAGTATGGTTTTGAGTGTTCTGTAGTTATTTTAGAAGTCAGTCTTTCATCTTAATTTGTAAACTCGTTCACCAAATGTGAATTAGCCATCGCTTAACCGCTGGAATCTGCAGTCATTTGAGACGACTAATTGGTTTGTTCATGGTTTTATGGGTTACTCTTCATAACCATTTAGTGAATGGTCAAAGAGTGCCAACGTATGCGAAAAGCTGTCATAATCGCTCACAGTTTTGTTTCCTCTGGCAGAAAGACAATGTGAATCAGAGTGAGAATAATCTACCATTCATAGGCAAAGAAATATGTGAATGAAAGTTGACCACGAAAGTGTGAAATGTTTTAAGTTGTCTTTCTATATTGTTAGCATAACCAGTCTTATATTACAGTATATGAGGAAGTGCAATATTCAGTTAAACCGGATGAACGGATTAGTTCATAAACTGGATGCTCATTAAATGCCAAGTTTTGTGCGCATGTTTGGACAAATGTTCCATTATTTGTTGTAAAAGCTCATTAGTATTCTGAGTTGGAGCATAACTATGCACTTGCCTGTGCACAACCAGTGATGCTCAATTCATAGGACTGAATTATGAGTAAATTCAAAAATACCAGTAATCAAAAGCATCCATCGATGTAAAATTGTCTGCATTCATGGAAATAGTGAAATAAAACTTTCAAAATTGCGTTGCGGTTAATGAAAATTATATGTACTTAGGTCACTGAAAAATTTCCAGTTATCGATATGCGTTGCACTTTCCATTATTACTGCATGTATGCACTGTTCAGCCCACTGTTAAAGGACTAAAACACGAGCCCGACTTCCGCAGTTTCTTTATCCAATTTAGTACAATGCCATGAGAGAGAGAGGAAGCGCTCAATGAAATGCACCGTTTGTCGTTCTGCAGGAAAGCCGGATATTTGGAGGTTTGGAGTAAGCCCATGTAGAAAAAAGCTCCCACACTTCGGCGCAAAACTCGCCTGGTCAATTTCAAAACGAATCATTACGAATCGCGCTATGCACAATGATAAACAAACAAATTAAATTGAAGCAAAAAATCTGTAAACCATTATTTTTTTCGGCTCTAAAAACGAGAGAAACAAATGTCTTATCCTTCTTTGCTTGAGGACTGAAAATTATCAGATGTAATCATTCCGACTGATTTCAGCTTTCTGAACTGTGACAACTAGGACGTTTCCGAAAGTAGTCTTCGTCGAAGTGATTGATGCGAATGTTTATCTTGATTGTGGATTCCGAACACCGCTAAAAAGTTGTTGTTTCCTACTGACGGGAGTTGGGAGCTGTTAATATAAAATTCACTTCGATAAACTGTGAAAGCTTACAACGATTTACTTCGCAAGTGAGACCATTTGTTGCATGAAGCAAGATTGATGGTGTGTTAATAATTAACGGCAGATGTATCTTATAACTCCCAACAAACCGACCTGATAAAGTCATATTTAAGAAAGATTATATTTAGGTTAATTTCAAGAAAACGTACAAAACAACGATAACGATTAACGCATTACTTATCTTTAAGCCTTCATCATGCAACAAATTGATAATTAGTGAGATATGTGTCAACCAGGCAAACTTCGTGGTAAACGCAGTTCTATGATTAAGGTGTCAGTGAATTATGCAGCAAGAAACTAGTTTCACTATGTTGTGCGCGGTAGAAAGGGTTATATTTCTCCAAAGATTAATCAAATTGTATCTTTTGCCTGATGACATTTTAGCGTCAAGAATCACACCGCTGCTAAAGTCTACTCTGGTAGATTTTTTGCATAAATGACTCACCACTCAGCCTGTACCATTAGTATTTAGATATCACTGTATGAGACATATGTGTGTTCACATCCCATTTAATAAATGTTTGAGTGTTAGAATGAATGCGTTGCAATTAAAAAATACACGACGTGTTTGGGTTACTAAAAGCATATGGATTATAAGGAACCTGTCGAATATAAGTCTAAAACCATTTATAACTGAAAGCGGCTGTTACAATCCAACAGATATTTCGGTTAGCCTCTGTCAAAAAGGAGTATGGGACAAGAGTTTTCTCCTGCTAGAGGCTGTCAGTAACACATATCCTTGATTAGACCGCGAGCAGAACATCGGCCAAGTTTCTTGAGGACAACCCCGTTGACACGTACGCTACAAACCTCACTGAGCAGAACCAACATATAATATGCAAACTGTCAGTTATACTGCTGATGAATAGTTATCATATTACCCAAAAGCCTCGTCAGGAGATGGTAACTGTCGAGAAAACACTTATCAATGACACCGAAAATATGGCCTCCACTCAAACAAAAGCCATAAAGTTCATCAAATCTGTTGACAGGTAATCTGATTATTGCTAAGCAGTGATTCAGTTTGGTCCATGTGGGAATGTGAAAGCTTAAATTTTGTATGAGTGACGGTCAACTTAAACGAACCGACTATCATAGTGCTTATCAGTAATGTCACTATAAACGGTACATCCTTACCGCGATAGTTTTGACAAATTTAATGGTGGTGGTCAACAGAGTCTGTTATGGTTTGCTCCGCGTTTCACTGGATTAATATGCACTTTGCATCGGTATTGAGGGAATTGTCAAATTATATATTAGAATCTGCTTAAAACCTGTTTGTTACGACAGTACGACAAGTAGTTTGTAGGTGACTGATGAACCGTCACAGGCATGGACTTCCTGTTCCACGGCACATGTTTGTTAGTGTTATGTTGCAAAAGACAATGGACTTTAACGGCCATTTTATTCCACCTCAGGGAGCTGTCTAAAAATAACGGGGAATCAATCCACATGTTCAATTCTCCCGTCTTTTCTAGCCAACGGATTAGTCTATCAAGATAGTTAATCAACAACATGATAACACTGCAATCAGTCTGCTGTTTCTTACATTTCTAACTTTGTGAATTTTGCAGACACCAGTACTTTTCGCCAGAGGTTAGATGAAAATTTCAGGTCGATTATCACTCACATTTGGTCGCAGCATTTGCACTAAAACCAACTTTGTAGCCAGCCACTTTAGACAAAAAGCACGAGGCACGAGTCTTGCTCTCGTTAGAGCTCGTCAATAGCGCATATCACCGCCATAGCTGGGTGACTGGTGGTCGACTAGAAATTGGTCAAATCCCCGTCCGCTCATCTGTTATCTAATCTAGATTCAATTCAATTTGGATCAATGAGACTATGAAAACCTTGAATCGTTCATTTGAAAACAAACCAGGACTTGCTGCCTGGGATGAGGAGATGCACAGGCGCCCCATACTTTTTAACTTAAATAAGTTTTCCGAATAGTCTATTTGTGCTTCTATTTAACGTATACTAATTTGTACTGTGGAAAATTCTGCACCCGTTTCTGTAATGCAGTGTGAAACGGTGCCTTCAAAACGTGCTTTCGAGAGTTTAACTTCACATGCTCCATTGACACTCTGCATGCTGAACAATAACACCACTTCAGAGTGAATACTCCGTTAACCGTAGTATTTTGTCACGATGAAATAGCCTCTTAACACGAACAAGCCTACAACGTTAACTGGCCTAAGTTTTCACAGTCAAATTGAAGTGGTGCTGTAATTCATGTGTAGAGTAAACAAAATTCACGTTAGAAAATCAAACAAACGTGCTGTGTTGCTACATCTGCATTAAAAACAGTTATAACAGCTTTACAGTCCGTTACTTTCAGTATGGCAACTCTGGCGAGTTTTTAGTGCATTTGGAAAATTAAATATGGCACCTTGGAAGAACGGAAGGAGATGTAACAAGTGTAACTTTTTTACTTCAGTAGATCACCTCGTTATTCAGTTGTTGTAATTCTATAATTAAGGATAACATAATCTGGTATCTTTCCAGAGTTTTGTGCTTCTGTTCGTGGTGCTGAATTTAATTTTTTTATCTGAAAGTTACTTTAACACAAGTTCTTACCATCAATATGCAACTGCGCATTCACGCTGATGTGAATTTGTCACTGTGAAAAAGGTCACTGGGGAATATGTTCATACGACTTCATAAAAGGTGAATGTTACCTATCCGCTAAGTTATTTGATGTTTTAATTGTGCCTACAATTTGATGACAAATCTGATGGTAACCTATCCGAAGTTCAAATACGCAGTGGGAGATATAACTAATTTAGACGGTCAAGCAAGGTGTGAGCTGAGATTAAATGTACGATTAACTAGTTGATATAGCATATTTTCGCATTTTCCCCCAAAACTTTATTTTTTACAGGTTGAGCGCTTAACTAAAGAAATTCTTGACTCTGAATCACGCCGAATTGCTCAAGAAACCAAAGCAGCAGAACTGGAACAGCGTTATATGAAGGCCCAACGAGAGGTTACCTTGGCTCAAGAGACGGTTGACCGTCTGCAAGCAGAAATGGTCATCAAAGCTGCGCAACATAAACAGGTGTTTTCAGTATTAAAAATTCCACTGTACAGCAGAACTCAACATAGCGCTCTTAGAGCATAATTATGTGTACTTATTTTTAGCTGCCTACAGAATTCCAGTAAAATGATAAACGACATCTAACGTAGTGTCACCATGGCTTTATGAATAAATATCACATACGGTAGTGGTTGTCAACTTTCCACAATTCGTTGCACGTATCCCGCAAAACCTTCCACTAAGTCATTGAACTGAAGAGGTGCACACTTCTGTTTGTGCTGAAGTTTCATAACAGCAGTGCAGTTTCAAAAAGCCAAAAGCATGGAATATTTCACCTACCGTTTTACAAAATTTCGAGTAACATCTGTTCAGTCATCTGGTAGGGATGTTTTAGAGTACTGTTTACAAATTCTAAAAGTGTTTTGTTCTTTAACCTATGACAAAGTCTCGTTGAGTGTCGCACAATGAGGATCACAAGACTTTCGTTCTGGAACCGAACGAGATAGTCACTATTGTTCCAGGAAAGAAGACGGCCAAGTTTAATTGTTTTCTTCGTATGACTATCAACAAAATAAACCAGCCCACATGGACGTACTTAATTGTCTACTTTAAAAAACTATTTGGAACGAAACAGTAAACCGTTGGCTTCGTCAAAGTTGCATACACAGTCTCGACGACAACGTGAATATCTAGTTTACTGTCTCGTTCCTGCCCACACTTAGATTGTAAAACTGCCGGTCATTGGCCCCACTATATTTGTGCAGTTATTGGTCTGTTTTCCATTCAATATTTTCTTGATTCAAATATTGTGAAGTATTTCTGTACGACACTTTGAATCCTCCCACGACCGTAGCGCTGACTTGTGTTTGATTAGTTAAACTGTGGATGGTGTTGAATTTTGAAGGTTCCATATTGGTTGATAACAGTCCACAGACAGTCTCTTCAATTTTTAATATATTCTCGGACTCAGTGAAAACATATTCACTTTAGACTGACCGGCAATTACTGATCATAATTTGTCGTCACGAGTCCGTCCATGATAAATTACAACCAGTTTACCCAGCGATATAAAATATCGAGTTTCACCTCTCACATTTTCATTCCAAAAGTGAAAATCTGAAAGTGGCTTTGGCAAACTGAACAGCTTAATGTTTCTATAAATATCACGTTTTACTGGTGGAAAACGATACCTCTGTTTATTAAAGAATAACTTTTTAGCAGTTGGCCCACTGGAACACTAATTTGTCGACGACCTATTCACTAAAATTCATCCGGAAGTTATACAAGAGGATATATAGTGGTTTGAGCAAAGATTATTGAACGGTTTCGTCATGTTTACTTGGTAGTTGACAATTTGCCTGGTGGCAAATGAAACCACACGAATCATATAAAATTGTCCAAGGTTTGTTAATCATTTCTTGGGAATTTATTTCGAAGTGTTGTTTTATGACAAAACTTAGCTACCACTAAAGAAGATATGTTGAGATTGTCCAAGACAAACTGGATCCAACTGAGTTCGAAAGCGCCGTTCCATGACTGACTTTATTGCATGTATAAGTCTGGCCGGATGGTAGTTTAGTTGTTACGATTTGTTGAAATCGTAATCGTCGACTGAAATCGTAGGTTACCGTTACCCTTAATGAAGGAAGGGCAACCTACTAATACAAACTCATACTGTCTTTATTATATGATATGTAACTGCGACGAGAGTTTTATCGGTAGAACCGATAGTTCGTTGAAGAAACGCTTGCCGAAATGGGTTTAGGATATGATTGCACAGTACAATTGCTTCATCGCGGGATCACTTGAAATTCCGGCATCGTCTATCACCAGACAGTTGTTGGTCACCGGTCGCCGGATTAATCTCAAGTCAGTGCCCAGGATCATTATATGCGTTTTGCCGAGTGGGTCGCGGTCATCCAGCAGTACGTGTGAAAAAAAAATTATGTGTAATCCTTGGATTCCCATGGATTTAATAATTTAGTCCTGTTGTCCTCTGCCCCATTTACTATCTTATTTCTTCACCCTTCTTCCTCTAATGTTGTAAACACTAACTCCTGCTTGTTGTTGTGTTGCGTTGAACCGGTAATACGAAATGCTAGCGTCTATCAGTGTCTGTCTTCTCAATAATACTGCCAAAGTTAATCCGTGTTGTTGCAATGTGGTTTCAGAGTTTGACCAGATTAATAATGTCCCTAAAGAACAGTACAGGTCGACTTCAAATGCGTCAGATTGGATTATACTGAAGCTTGAAAATGCGCATTTTTCAGAGAATGGATTGCAATTTACTTCAGAAAACAGCCTATTGTTCTTCGTTTGCAAATTCGACTGGCTTAATTCGGAGGTCGACGGCGGTACCATTTTGTTTGTTTTCTTTGGTTGTAATGCAGAACAAGACAATATTGCAGAGTGATAGTGAATTCACGATTAAAAATTTTGAGTTGAATTCCGCATACACACTTGACCCTAACCCCTACGTTTGGAAAAGTCATTCTGTTGGTCGGTGAAAAATTGGGTTCGGAAGTTCATAGATGTAATGAAAAGGCAAATGGAAATAAATTGAAGGGACTTTCCCTGAAGCTGCTGGCTGTAATCATATCAGCAACGAACAGTGAAACAATCTGTGGCGACATTTAGATATGCGCATTTAGGGACATGTAGAGCTAAGCTGAGAATGTAGATAGAAAGCTAATAATGCAGGTTGCCCACCGCTTAAGTTCAGTTGAACCAACCAATTAATTCGTCATCATAGAGTTGTGAACCAAGAAGAGGTGATAGAACAGTGCTACCCACATACTAACCTGCTCATTGCGTGGCTCAGTCTCAGTGAGTGACTCATTAGACGTTCTTCATTGTTTGCGGAAGATGTATATGAGAAGTAGGTTTACTCCTGGGTGTCAACAGTTACTTGATATTTAAACAAACTCCATCACTGCCTCTACATAGGAGACTCTTCTGAGCCCCAAACTTTCTTCAGTGATCCGTTTATGATACAATCTCAGTGAGTGTCAACTTTTCGAGATGAGGGCGGCAGGCCTGCACGTTCGTTTCCATGCGAGGTTGTACTATAGAGGCAAACATGCTAGGAAGCACTTAGGAGCTAAACAGACAAGAGATTCTTCCTAAGTGTTTCAAGGTCATTCGTATCTTTTTAACGACGGCTGTACAATTTGTAGACAGAATCGCACTAACTGCCACTATGGTCTCTCTCTCACGTTCGCGAGGGGACGACTAGTTTTATGTTAGCAAGGTGGTAGTCAGCACATTCTTGACGACGAGTATGCATAACTTTGCATTCGTTGACACTGAACGGGAAGTTATTTTCCACCGACCCGTGTTCAAATCGTCCGGTGACATTATCACTTCCCCCGGGCACTAATGATCTGCCAGAGTTTGTTGCTGGCGTAGAGCAACATTGGCGATTTGACTGTGCTAGTTGCTTCAAGAACAAGAAAAATAAGCATTGGACGTCCTAAGGTGGATCATTGCGGAACGACGCCGCTGGCAGATAACAATTCTAGCATCTCCCTATTCACATTGAAGGTAAACCTACTTTCAATTAGTTAACCCTCAACTCACGTGAATAGACGTCCAGGAAGGCCATGATTATTGAATGTTCTTAGCAGGACTGAATAATCAGCTCTATTAGAGGCTCCGGGAAAGTATAGATACACGACACCAGTAGTTAATCTTGCGTTGGCAAATTCCGTCTAGCAGTCGCGAGTAATCAGGAGATTCGTGTCGCATAAGTAGCCCCGGAAAATCCCATGTTACTACTTCGTGATGAATTAAAAGTCTTCAAGTTTCCTTGATTTTAAACTCCGAGGCTTGCTGATTTTCGAAGGTAAACAGAACTGTAGAACAGTAGATATTTTGTTGTGCTTATAATTTCTAGGATCACGTTGGAAAGTTTCGTGAATGGTTAATAGCATACGGTTTAGAAGCAGTGTAGGAAAAACCTACATTTTTGTCCATCTTTTCATACGGAAAAGTGATGAGGAAAGATTTTTCATTCCTACGAATACAACACCTGTTGGTAGGCTGCTTTCCGATCAGCATCGTTTTTGCGGATGTCAGTAATAAAGACAGTCAATGACAAAACTACACTTCAAATCAATTGATTCATTCAGCTGAATATCCCGCGATCACGAGTCATTTCACGATTAGTAGGTTATTTTTTGTTGAAAATCTGGGATGTGAACATTTCTGGATTCACTGCCTCAAAAATTTACCTTGCTAAACGATCGAAATTTTTCTGGTAGTAATCTCATTTCTCTCTTCTAAAATATAATCGACGCGGCACATCAGGTGAGGGACCAAGATGAGTTCATTCAGAACCGTGAAACAAATCACTTAGTTTGAGATCCGCAAAATTGATCATGGTACGACTTAACGCCTGGTTTAACTAATTGGTTAAACGATCGTGTTTCGTAAATTACCCGAGTAACATGCTCTTCTCTCCCTTTTTGTTTGGCTTTAATGAATACGAATTTCTCATGTAGCCCATTGACCACAACACTTTTAGTGGAAACATGTGACGTTGTTTGTGATCGTCTGCGGCAAGCGGCAAACACTATGAGGCTAAAATCGATCTGGCGGCGAGACAATTTCTCTCAACGCCGTCCTAATTACTAGCCACCGAAGGGTCTGAAAAGCTCTACATTTGATTCGAAGGTTTTTGAACATTAAACGTAAATAGCCCCTGTGGCTGTCTTTCCTGGTAAGTTACCAGTTCTAAAGTCAAAAGCTCGTAACATATGTCAGTTCACCTTTTGCACTGGATTAATCCTGATTCAATCAACAAATGAATATTTTAAAGTTCTGACTTGGTTCTTTGTTGGCAACTATTCCTTGTTGACCAAAAACTTGCTATATCTAAAGGGATTAGGAGAAAAAATGTGCAGTGTCGTCCAAACCTGTTTTTTCGTGAAAAGGTGTGAATTGTTCATATAGAGGTATTCTCATTGTATTTTATTTACTAGTATGAGGAAAAGACTCGCGCATTGTACACCCGTTTGGAGACTATGGAAGACGAGCTGATTCAATCGCGACAGAACGCTTCTATCAACTATCGCGTCCTTTCGACCACTTTGGATGCCACAACGGACGAGGAGTCGCATGATGACGGTCACTTGATAACTGAACAAAACTCCGAATTTGCTGGAAGTCCGATTCACAATAGAGACAGTTCCGACATGGAAACTGACAGAGAAGAGCTAGCAAGTCATGGAGACGGCACTAGGAGCTCGGAGGAAACAAGTACGTCTCCCTCACAAACTACGAAGTCAACGGTTGTGAGCGTAAAGCATGTGAATTCTGTACGGAAGTCAACAAGAACCGATTCAGATATCCCTGCGTATGCGGAACGTACGAAGGAGTTAAATGAAGAGCTTAACGAGCTACGACATGAACTAGAACGAGCGCGTGAGCGAGAGTCAATGAATGAGGATCACATAGCAAGATTATCAAGCACGGTCAGTTCTGATACAGCATAATCGTACAGGTTTTTTCACAAACTCACTATTTTAGTTCAATCTTCTTTCACTGTAAGGTTGATTGATTTGAACCGTATAGTTTCATCGTTCTCATGATCATTCAATGGCAGCTCTCTTAACGTGGTCTGATTTAACCTCATGCTGGAAAAAGAAGGGTATGATTATTTGTGACAATGTAATTCATACAAATGACGTCGTTGAGACTGCATATCAAAATCTCAAGATATTCTATTCGTGAGATAACAATCCATGTTTTATTCTGATACACTGCAACTGGAGGTGTGCTCTAAGTCAGGTGCTAAGTCCTTTCCCCGTTATGAACATAACAATTCCTTGTACACAGTACACCATCCAGACAATGGAAAAAGTGTTTCTGATTAGGTTTTATTCCAGAGGGAAAAATCACGAATTACCCACCGTTACACGTTGGAAACATACTGCATGCCAGACAGCGAATTGCGGTCATATAAAGTCGATAGTGTAGACAGCTATTATATTTATTTTAACCAGGTTATTACAATTATTTATCTTTACCTGAAAACCGGGACGAATCATTGGACATTAAAATTAACAGGCTCATGACATTTTGTTGAATTTACGTCTTTGTACCAAAAGTCACAAGAAGCCAACTGAGTATTTTATATATCTGGGGAACTCGTGACTATTTCCGATTGACGCTCGAGTTATGACAGATGAATTCCCAACTAAACAGCAATATTCACTACATTGCTTGAGGAACTCTGTGCTTTCAACTTGCCTGTAAGTTTTGATCGTAAAGTAATTGACCAGTGTTAACAGGATAGCTCCTGTATTCTTTTGAGTCAATCGGGTAGTTTTGGCGCTAATCACAGGTGACTGTGGCCGGGCGTTCACATATTCAGATCGAGCTTAGTGTACGACAAGTGGCGCACTGACTAACACGGTGGCTTAATGAAAGCGTAGCAGGAGTTGAAATCTTGTCTTCGGCACAGATATGCATTACTATTAGTTCTAAAAACAGCAAAAATCAAGTAAGGTGTTCTCCGAATGAAACCGAGAAATCAAAAGCTGCGATCAGTCACGAGTCGTATTCGACTTATGTCCATTATGTTCTCCAATGGTTAACGGTAATTAAATTATTATTGACCGAAAAACTTTGGTCATAAGCGTACATCATTTTACTAACTACAAAACGATTAGGGAAGGTAACCCAGCAGTGATTTCAAAAAAAATTATTTTGATCTTGTTTTGAGGAGGAATCAGGCTACGTTGACACTTTCAGTTAAAAAATATAATAGTGCCTTTACAGCTATAATTCACTGAGAAACGTTTAACAAAAATCGGAAAATATCTGCTTTTGGCTTGTTAACATCCAGGTAGATCAATTGCTTCGAGAATCAAATGAGCGATTACAAAACCATTTGCATGAGAAGATTCTGGTTCTTAAGCAAAAACAGGATTTGAATAAAGAACTTGAGCGAATTCGTCGTCAATTACAGTCCACTATTGCGGAAAGAGAGATGAACTTGGTGGAAAAGAACCAGTTACATCGCCAGTTATCCGAACTAGCCGCTGCTCTTCGACATACCCAAGCACAGCTGGCCACTTCTCAAATGACTACGTCGGCAGCAAACGCAGCCTTCATGGCACTTGTCAAAGCCAGCAAATTAGAACAATCATGTGACGATAACCTTGGAACTAACTCGGAACACGGAAATCATTTCTCACCAATAACGACCGCTGAAAATTTAACACGTGAGTTTTGGGCATCTCTCGTGAATTTATAGGTTATGTACAAATGTTCTGTTTTATTATCTATGTAACAATAATGGTGACCTGTCAGCAGCACATCTAGAGCGGTAATTCGCATATTCGTATCCTCAGTAGATTCCGTGGTGCGGATTACTGTTTCACTAAGGTCATGTTTTGGTTTGTGAGTAGTGGAACACCCCTCAGTAGATATTTTAGTGCTCGGGGCATTCAGTCATTATTCAGAGATACCCGTTAACCAGACGCGATATCTAGAATAAAGGTTGAATATATATTAAACTGAGTGTACAACTAGCCTTCAAACAGTCATAAACGGTATCGATGAATACACATCAGTGCGTCCCAGCAGGGTGATCGAGTTCCAGCGTGATAAATACGTCCGGACCAAATTGAGCGTGGCTGCTGTCCAATAAAGTGAACCGAGGACTATTCGATCCAAAACAACTCAATACGCTCGGAGTCAAATAGACAGGCAGACGCACACTCACAGGTCGAATCAGTTACTTCAGATCCCACAAGTCCGACGTGCATTTAGTGTAATGAAAGTATCGATTCTAAGCCGCTTTCAGAAACACCTACACTAACAGCCTGTATGGTCCTAGAGGAGTCAGCTTGCGTAAACAGTGTGCCTCCCCCTTTACCCTCTCTCATCCCTGCCCAGTTCGATGACTAGTCACATGTATCAACATGTTTCGCGTCTCCCCGAACTAAACAGATATATCGTTCATCGGGACGAGCTGTCCACGCTTATTCCGATAACGCAACGCGTTCATTGTGGCACGGATAAACTGATCACATAAGACATGCTGACAGCAAGCCGAGCGAAATGGTTCAGTGAAGACACCACAAAACTGAAAGTTACCAAGCAACACTCATCGTTTTCACAACATGGCTGCAATACGTCACACCAGAATCCACAGATGGCGAGATAACACTAAAACCACAGCATGTCGTGCCTCATATTCTACGGAAAAATTGTTAGCTTTGAATCAGTCTTTTAGTAGTTCGCAAACCTACCTCGCCTACTGCGGCCTTTTATCACATATCTTTTGGTGAGAAAACTATCGTGATGGCATTTACAGTCAGAGGAGTGCGACATTTTTCCTTTGTTTACTTGTACTCACTGACCCGTGCTGGTTCCCGGCCTTCCAGCACTGCTTTCCAAACGTTGGAAGGGTTACAGAAACATGTCTACACAACCAGGTACTATCGATCGTGGGTCGTGGTGGCCAAAGCACTGGGACGATGGAACCGAACGACATCACTGGAAGTGCGTATGGCCCCCACCCTAGCCAATCTGGTTGCGGTTACAGTGACGTGTCCGTTTCCACACCCGACTCCGTTGGAGGTCGTACCCGTTGGGTAAGCCCCCCAGTCTGAACTCCCGATTTCGTTGCCGAGCCCGAAGCACTGATAGATGGCGTGACTGCCACATCCGAGCGAGCTCTGGCTGAATGCAAACCAGCGACATGGATTCTGCCAATAGGTTTATCATGCCGTAACAAATGTGTTGGGATAAGATGCAAGGAGCCTGGAAATTTCATATTAGGATGCAGTTACAGAACCACATCTTCGTGTATTCGGCGTCGGCCACATCGTCCTAGATACAAATGGTTATGATAGGACTAAATCAAAGGTACAAATCTGACATCTATCATCACATCTGTTGATCATCGTAACCATATTGTCATTGTGTGCGCGAGCAATCTTCTTGATGAAGCGCTTTATTTACGAGAAATCTTGACTTTGACCACGTGGAAACCGGCGTCTAGGACTGCCTGTAGTACACGACAGGTACCTTACAAGCGTAGTTGCAGTCATGCCCGACGTTTGGAAATTCAACATTAAGAAACATTCATGCAAATCGACCAATACAGTGGGAACAAAACAGGATGACCTGTACATTTCACACGCTGATGTTTTTAAATAAATAGGGTACAACTTTAAGGTGAAATCAGATAAACTGTTGGATATAATCGCTACAGATTGAACCCTTGAAACCTCGTTCTGAGACTTTTGACACACATTCAACATACGGCACGTTATCTACAATTAAGTCAACATTAGAACGTGGCTATACGAACTTCCTGCAAAATGAATTTTTGCTGCTGCCTGAAGTGGAAGTAACTCGCTAGAGTGATTTGATGAAACAATTAAAAAACAATACCCACGAAAACTCCAATCGATCAAACAGTTTTGTGAATATCAAGACGTGAAACCGGTAGAAAGTCATACTATTCACCCTAATTTTGCATAGTAAATTTTGTGGACGTTATGTATGGAATGCAGTTTTGAATGACGAGTAAACTGTCGGAATAACATGTGTGTACTAATTTTCCAGATATATTACATGTTTGTACTTGTTAAGTTGGAGTTTGTCTTGTCGGTGTTAACTGACAAAAGGACAGCATTCCTAGCGGAAAAGTATTTTTTTTTACCTTTCACAGACATCGGGTTACCAAAGTCTAACACACAAGATGCCACAAATATTTTGTCACAGGCTATTACATCTGATTGGTTTGGACAACCTACAGACTATCCAACAACAACGAAGAGTGTAGTAAGTTCAGTAGTATTGACAATGGATCCTGTCTTGTAAATATTTTTATGGCAGACTTTTATGAAGCCAACAATATTACTGAAAGCGGTCGGCACTCATAGAATCCGTTATCATTTACCGATAAACTATATGTGCTGATCCGTTCATTCACATATCTTTTATGTGGAATGATTACTTTGTTCATTTTTTTTATCCTAACTTATTTAAGGCAGAATAATGGTGGGTAAGCCCGGAAATTTCATATTAGGATGCAGTTACAGAACCACATCATCGTGTATTCGGCGTCACCCACATCGTCCTGGAAACAAACGGTTATGATAGGACTACATAAAAGATACAAAGCTGACATCTGTCATCACATCTGTTGACCATCGTAGCCATATTGTAGTCGTTTAGCTCAGCGGAATGATGGTGGTGCACCAGACCGACTTAAATACATTGCCTGAACGTTTTCAGACAGTAAGCTTTGTAAACCAGAACAGGAGATCACAACAGTTTCACTTCTGCTGGATTCGTGCAGCAAATAGGAACGTGCATGAATAATGCTGGTTACCGGTTATCTAATTTGTCTCAATGTCAAACGATCAGCCCGTTATATACACAAGGTAAGAATCGTGTCTGTGTTTTGGCCTCGGTTCACATTTTTTATAGTAGAAGTATTGATCAGGAAAAAATGGGACTGAATAAGTTGTAAGATAATTGTCTGCAAATAAACCGTACGGTTCTGGTAAACATGTTTCAAGGAGCCCAGCTTTCAAGGTACTCATCTGACACAGTTTGGTTAAATCCCCATAATAATTGTGTAATCAGGGGCCGCGTAAGAATGTTTACAATTAGTGATCTGACTGATATACACTTCCACAAACATCTGAATGCATGCGTTTTCCCTGCCAGCAAGTGTTCTCTGTCAGCCACTCCCACGGTAAACTTTGGAGCTGCCAAAAACTGTAATCGGTTTGTCTGGCAGCATTCAATAGACAATTTATCACATACTTCAGACAATGTGTTAACGGTTTGCCTCATTTAAAACTGCATTAAGAAGCAGACATGACTCGACCTTGGTCAACGTGTTTTGCGTAGGTGCTGAAAAGCACGACTCTGTCAGGAGTGAGCCCTTGCGTGAGAAAATACTGGGCTGACTGACTAATTTGGATCGACTGTGAAAGCAATTTAGACGAGTGAAAGGCTGCGTTACGTAACCTCGCTAGTTATTTGTTGTGTGAGGTCGAGTGACAGATGTCTTCCCGGTTATACGTAATGGATACTAACGGTGAGTTTGATGGGAATGACCGTTCGTTAACAGAAATGTAGAATATGCATTCTTCAGCATGCACCTCAACATGCTACTCATATCGCCCAAAATGCTTTTGTAAGCAGCCTTAAAAAGAATGAACACTTTTTAACGGACACACGGTTGAAGTTACGACATTCTAAGGCTACGATATTTATGGTGGTGCAGTTGATAGGATGGTACCATTTTCTGAGTCATCTACTGTATCGGTGTTTTTACGTTTCCGGTGAACCAATTTCTGTTTGTATAAGCTCAAGATTGTGCTGTAAACATTTACATAGATTCTGCATCATTTGCAGAATGATTCTGGGGAGTATCTAAATAGCAAAACGTTTATTAATAAATATACGTTCAGAAGCGTTTCCATAAGTCTAATCAAAACCAGTGTTCACAGGTTTTGCTGTGTAACGCAAATTCATTCCTATCTTGTATTGCAATTTTCAAACGGCCGAAATATTATCTGAAGTTGGCTTTCACATGCCGCTCGTACGTGAGGAACCTGCGTTTCTGGAGGAAATTAGCAACCTCACTTCTCTTTTATACAATGTATGGCAGTCCGTTTTTTGTATCAGTACAGAACAGGCCCGGAACATTTCGAAGGACAAACATTTCTGGGCTTTGAAAATCACATGGCAACAGAACTGTGCCTTGAATTTGAAAAGTAGCTTGGCGCACAGTTAATCTTAGAACCTTCAGAACAGTCTACGAATTTGGCACGAAACAACATAATGTATGATCAAATGATCGCCCTGATGAATTTCACCTGGGTGTAGATAACACAATACTTCAGAGTTGTTGGTGACTTATGGAATATTTTCATGATAGCCGTGATCGTCGTGAAGTTGCGGAGTTCAAAATGCCAAAATAGTCTATAGCGCACATTGTTCATGCCCTCGTTAATCTGTGTGAACGTTAGCAACAAGTAACTTAACATGAGTAGTTGGTGGACTTAAAACAGAAACAACTGTGAAAATTCTGAGCTTGAATCACCGAGAAGATCAGTAGGCCCAGCAATCAGGTACTGTGCTACCTGAGATACAGATCCTCGCTCGGACAGTTTACGTTTGAACCCATACACCATCACCTAGTTTGTCGTATGGAATCTAGAGTATGGTGAAGTGGGCTACATCTTAAAGCGCCAGCTACAATTTGTTTTGTTCACTTTAGTCTCTTACGTACAGCCCAAACTATATGATCGGAGACCCTTCAGTACTGGCCTCCACGAATCTTGATATGGACCAGCTGGACAGTTCAATGTCGGATGGGATACGAAACCTTCTTCTTGGTCCAGGTTATATTGATCCCTGCGCGGCTAATCAAACATTACACGAAGCTCAGCAAAACATTCAACTAGAACAGCTCGCCAAACTCCTGAACGACCAACAGTGTCAAATGGATGAACATGGACTGTGTCAACTAGAAACGGATGCTCAAACAAACGCCGAGTCGTTGGCCTACATGATACAAACACAACTGGATGCTATAAACAAGGAGATAAACTTGATTCAAGTGGGTTGTGTTCTATAGTGTGTTATGGTGGGTCATGAAATAAGATTGCCTATAGTTATAGATAATATGTAAACTTGGTCTCATTCAATAAGTGTCACGGCGAAATATTGGGTTCAAGTCTAGCAATGTGGCAACAAACCGTGTGCGGTGTTTAAAAGACTATTTTCAGTGGACTATTTCTTCTCTTCTGACGGGAAAACTTTAAATCGTTATAGTGTACATTTAATAACCTGATTTTAAAATGTCACAAGGATTATTTCTGGTAGAAAATCACTTAAGCATATAGATCATTTACACACAATTTTTAACTGTGGAATGTTTATGATTTAACCGAGATAGTTTTTGAAATTTTCAAGACAAATATTGTCATGTCTGGTTTATAAATAAAGGAAACACTCCAGGTTGGTTGAGCATTGTTACAAGACACATCAGTATCGTCAGTTGGCCATAAACTTGGATGATTCAGTCAGCTTTTTTTACAACAACAGAGTTAAGCCGATTTCCAGTTTCCAATTGTTTTAAGATCGGAAAAAAATAACGGACTGTCGTCGAGACTACCGTGTCACATATTAGTCATTTGTTGGCTTTCAATTTTATTACAAAAAAATTAAAATACCTTATCATTATTATCAACAAACATTATTTCATGTTGCATTGATAGTCTGTTAGAATACTGCACGTTCGTTCATGAGAATCCAAAACTTTGGATAGATTCTATTTGCTTTCCGCCTATTTTTAGTGACACTCACTGTATGTCCAATGATTTTAAATGTGTATTCGAAACAGAGGGAAAAAGCAAACACAGAACAAAGAGCCGAAGAGTTGGAGGTTCAATTTTGCAAGGACAGAGAGCGACCCAGTGATACAACATCGCCGACACAATCCTTCGGATATCTAACTGCTCAAGATTTCAGAGGAATCCGAGATAGTGAACAGAGAGTTTTATCGGATTCCCGTCCAACTGTTACAGTGCAAGATGAATCACGCAATTTGCAACAATTTCAGGTCAGGTTATGCAACACAATTTTATTGTAGCTCTGAGCAGACTGGTCTAGATAACCATAATTATTATCCCAATTCTAGATAACTGACTTCTGTGTTGTTAACCTAAATAGCTGATTTCAGACAATCGTGCGATGGCGAGTCATTACGAATGCTTAACTACTGCATTCAAAACGATATCAGACGAATGTAAATTCTAATGTGTTCAATTTCACTGTTGAGGATATTTTGTCTTACGTAGCCGACCATATAAATGAGGGTTTCTGTGTACACGAAATCACCGACTGCATAAATTTCTTACTTTTGAGATTTCATTGTCGTAAAAACTGCACACGCTTAAGATTTTGAATGAAGATCTGAGAAGACACGTTATTTTACAAGGACACATTTTTCCATCTGTAATTGTGCGAAGTACAAATTCTTTAAATTTGGTTGCGTAGTAGCTAGAAAAAAATTTACCAAGTTTTGCAGCGAGTGAAAAACTTAAGTTACCAAATTGTTTCATAGGATGGATTGTCCACAAAGCCTAATGGTAATTAACCATTAAATATTCAATCGGCTCAGTCCTGTGTGAGGAAAGGAATTATTTCATGATAACATTTTAACAAGTTTATGGAAAGAACGTAGTTTTACATGAAGTTGGGAAATTTAGCAATCATCCAGTGCTATTTTCCAGCGAATCATGTTCATTTCGACTACCCCCACTCATTTCTCACCCTCCACTGATAAATGAGTGAATCGTTTAGCAAATGATTATTTCATTTGACGAGACAATTATGAATGTCTCATGACTTAACTCCAATAGGTTTTAATTTCTGCAATACCTAAACAAACAGGATGCATGATTGAACTGTAATTGTCAAATTTTGTAACGGCTATTAACGAGATATCCACACCACTTTTTCAGATGTTTTAAATGGGCAATTTGGTGTTTTTGTCAATACGAGTTTTAAATAAAAACACCATTGAATACTTAGTCTTACATTTCTGTTAGGCTCTTGGTTATTAATTCGTTTTCAAAACGAACCATTCAGTGTAGCAAATTATGGCTCAAAAAATAATCCACGTGAGCTTAGTATATCTGTCAAGCAGACGTGCAATAGAGTACTACAGAATTTTGTGCAAACATCTCGACAGATGAACTTTCGATATGTCAAATACAGGACCCATGTAGTTACCTTAAAGAGGTTGGAAATGATAGATGCAAAGTAATTATAGGGGACTGGTTAAGCTTTTCATTAAATGGAATCATATAGAACACTAAAAGCTTACTTCGCAAACAACTTTTGTCCATTGCTTATCTGTCGAGTACATTTCCATCCTAAGCTGTTGACCCACAAGCTATTTAAAATTGCCTTTGTAACGCCGATTTGGAAAGAAAAATGAAAAATGCCGGCAGGTGTTCATGTGACTTCTAATGATGCATTCAAAAATCAATGTGGATAAAATTACAGAAGGCAAAACTCATAATTATGAATTAGTCTTCCGTGTAGATGTCATCCAAACTTCCACACTTCAATTCAGCTAACTCTTCACGACATTCTGATTAGCTTTTAAAGCACGTCATTGGTTAGGCATGTGTGACTTAAGTTCAAATACACTCAAACAAATAAATGGGTTCAAACACATTAAAGTCGTGCAGTAAAAGACAAGGGTAACATATCGCACCAATGTTTCAATACTGAACATGCGTGATTCCCCTTTTTCAAAAATGAACTCCCCACACAGACATTGTTTAGCTTCATAATTGTAGTGAATGGTAAGTATAATAGAGTTTTATGTAATAATAGTAAAACAAGACGAATACAACTGTGACTCAACTTCAATAAAAGGGCAGCACTTCAAAACTGGCTATAATTTCCCAACTTTGCTGATAGAAGTTGGTTGTGTGAAATGTTGATTCGAGTGGTTAGTGCTCTTTAGCAGTAGATGGTTTTGGTATGGCAGCACATCACTGTCGATGTCATCTTACATCCCTTAATATCAAATCATATGTATCAGCATTTTTTTACGTTCAGTGGTATCCCGTGTAAAACGGCTAATGGAATTTCCTTGGAATCCGCCGGTATTGCCGGTTAGCATGCTCTTTCTTTCTCTTACGGCCCTATCTGACAGAACATCTGTCCGAAGTACTTTGAAATCTCACGTTTCTTAATGTCCAACGCCTTGTAAAGGTCGTCTATCTGAAAGAAAATGATCATCTTGAGGATCGTCGTGTTCATTCTCTGTATTACTCATCGACCTCTAAAATAGCTCTGAAGTTAACTACTCCCAACTGCTACAACATTCACGTGAAGTTTACCCGTTGCGTCGAGTAGAGAAAATCGGAAACATGGTTCTCTCTTCCAGAAACATGGCGTACTGTAAATTTATACTCTTGGGGTCAAACATCTTGTCAAGCGAGCCTTCAACTTGTTGACTATCAGAGACTTCCGCCAATAAGTGACCAGTAGCTATGGCGAATTCTCCCAAATTTACCAAACTTACGCTATGGACAATGTCCAGCTGCTATTGGACTGTTGGTGGCATGAATTCACAAACTTGTTTGTAAGCAGTTGTCTCAACAAACCCCTCTCCAGCCCTAAAAACGCTACGGAAAACTCTCCCCTCAATGACATGATAAAAGCAAGAGCTTCGATTTCGAATCCAAGCCGGACAGTTGGCTGGCCTACCTTCGATGGCCCGTCTCCCAGCCCCTCCATTGCGATAACTCCCGGAGCTTCGCAGGTTTTCTTCGCGCTGCCCCAAGCACCACCAACACCTCGCCCATGAGGAACATCCTCAGAGCCATCAGATTTTCCTGATCAATCTTGACTTAGACCACCACTGCCGTATCCTTGAAATCTTCCAAGACACTTCATGCTTCCTAAACGTCAAACAGATGGGACAGAACAACTTCATTATCAATGCTGGTCTGAGCACTGGCAGTAGTATGTCAAGAATTTGGGTGGCAAAAGGATTGTTTACTCATAAAATCGACTTTGGGGTATATGCTTCGAAATCCCCTCGAATGTATGTGTCTACTCGCATATAACATTAATGCTGACACTCCACAGCTGTCAGTGAGTTTCGTGCACAGATAACACCACTTCTCGTAGCAGTGTGCTACAACGTTCCATTTTGTACTTTCCCTCGAGTGACTTTAATATTCAGGTGCATGCTTCCCCGTGTCTACTCACAAGTGGTAACTGAATGTGGTAGTCTGTTCATGTCAGATTAGTGTTTGGAGAAGAGATAATGTATGAAATAAACTAGGTCTATTGTAGAACATTATTCAGAACGAAAACAACAGTAGAGTTTATTTCACATTTCTCTCCATCTCTAAAAATGAGTTCTTTAACTTTCTTTCCCGTCCGCCGTTGCATTCGTTACCAGTCACGCAGTAAATTGTGATACGATATTCGTTTCTCGTTATGCACCTATCACATTTATCTCCAGATGCTGCCTGCAACGTTGTGTAATAAGTGGTCTGTCCTCTTTCCTACCCTACGTCACTCACAGTGAAATCGTGTGTACTTTTGAAAATGTAATGTCCACAATGCGAACCCTCTAGAAGTAAAAAATCGATTGGAGTTAAAAGGCAGTAACTGTGTCTCCTCTCGAGACGATCGGGCAACCTGATCATTGCTCACAAGCGAGAGTGGTTGAGCGTTCAGATTTGATATTTCGGTCGTGCCTAAGGTGCGATCAATGGCGCAGTGGTCAATACGGTTGCCTCATGATTGGAATGGCCGGAGTTCAAATCCCGGCCGTGGCAAGGATATGCACTACTGATGAGTTCTAATGAGAGCGAAACTCAAGTCTAGTGCTTCTTTTCGGAAGAGGTTGGCTGAAAAGTCTATCTGAATCCGAAGGCTGCGATCAAATGTGAGTGATTGTCAACTTGAAAATAAACCAAATCCCCGACTACTCATCAATAATTGAACTGGACCAAATTAGTATGACTGATAAGTTTGCCCGCAGCGACTAATAGTGAACATACTGTAGCGAGAAGGCGTCCAATAAAGCACAATCTTTATTGTCCAAGTCGCCAGTCCCATGCAACACGCGCTCTCTCGTTTATGAGTCATAATTCCAATCCACAACACCCCCGGTTTCCGTTCACACGTCGTGTGCACCTCTGACCGGTTTAAGTGTGTGATCGGCGCCTTCTACCGGGGGGTTTTCCGCTTGCCGTTCCTCGTCTGTTTGTCCGATTTCGTTGCGCGATGACTCGTCCGGCTGCTCGTGCTGTCCGCCATCCACCCAATGTTGGCCTTGACCGTATTCCAACATCGTGTCGAGATGTTCCTCTAAATGTTGGAAAAACCACGCGGCCGTCTGTCGTATTTCGCCTGCCCTGCCTCGCCCGTTGGTCCGATCCAGTCGAGCGATGACTCATCCGGTCGCGCACGTTGTCCTTGATCCGATCGCGGCAGGCTTTTGAACGTACCTCCCCCAGCGTTGAGGTATTCGGCCGAGCGTTCGAAAACTCGCACCTCCGACCTGACAATCCACCACAATATTACTGACTGGCCGGGATCATGCCAACAAATGATCTTCAACCAAATTAACTGCTGGTCTGCTTTCACATCAAGTTCTTTATTGAGCAGGTGTGGAATTTCCCAGAAATCTTGGTTATGTTCACTTTACGTCGCAAGTACTGAGAGGATAGAGTGAATGTATGCAAAATAGTCGTCTTTGAAGACGAACTTTACTTCTTAGCGTGGAGTGAACCCAAAAGCGTGAATACTGTTTTTTTGTGTTTACTGACTATTTCAAACGCGTTATGCTAAGTTGTAAACTAGGTGACCCGCAGTTTAACATGCCAAACAAGCAAACAAAGTTTGGATAAGGCGAAAGACGAATCACATGGAAATGGAGTTCCCCTTAAACTCTCACTGCATGTGAATTAACCTGAACGCCGGGATCGCTCTACTAGAGAAAATTGATTCAGGATGAAACGAAATTCAGCAGCTCTTACGGCCCAATTCAGGAATATTTTCTACATTTCGGAAGTCAGCTTATGTCAGTTGATAGCATGCACCGTTTTCACCTTGAATCGTCAGCACATTTTTAATATGTATCAATCGAAGTTACCACATAAGTCATAGATTACGGTGGATGATTACAGCACATATGTTTTGTTTAACAGCTCCTGGTAGTTCATTATGAAACATTCATAGGCTATTTCGTTTACTAAATCCTGATGTTCCACTAAACTAAGTCTAACAGCACACAAACCTCAATGAAATTTAGTTTGGTCAATTAATTTCTGGCGTTTGCATATACAAGACTACGTATACAAGACTACATGTATAAGACTGCATATACAAGACTACGGTTGGCTGATTGGGGCCTCGTGTCTGTGGACTCGACAGAGATGCTAATAAATAAGCCATTAGACAACGATGATGCGGTGCAAAAAGTGGTGAAGGAAGTGGGAAAACTAACGAGCGATTGCATGAAAAGATATACCGGTCAAAACGCAAATCAACTGAAACGTTCGTGGCTAGTAAACTTTGCAGACTAGCAGAGTGAAGAAAGTTTGAAGAAAACGCTACAGAATATGTATAGAAAGGGGCCACCGCCTTAGTAACTGTGGGGTATTTACGTTTTCTTCAGTTACACAAAACTGGTTTTAAAGAGCGGATACTGACCGTTTCTTCAGTGGAAAAGTGTTTTTCTGGAGCGTTTGGTAAGCATCTGTGTTATTTGAAAGTGAACGGAGAATGCCTTTTTAAAGTCGACCGTCTGCCCCACTCTCTGTTAGGTGCTCCAAAATCGCACTATTGACGGTTGTGACATCACCACTACTGAGAGATTTTGAGTAGTGCTCAGCCATGCGCTTGGATGCTGTTCTTGCTGTTTTTCGATAAACCTAGTGTTACAAGTACAGTTGGACCAAAATCGAACAAATGATTCCTACTGACAAAGTGGTTTACCTGTGGTTCGCTAAACGATGGCTGACTGAGTTTTCGCAACAAAACACAAAGGAGTTGTTTGATAAGTTAGCCGACTGCCAGAGTCTGCCGGATGTGTCTGCCACAGTAGCCCAGAGTATGTTGGTGCTGCTGCAATCTATGAGCAAACAATAGAAGAATCATCTCCAGTAGCTCAGCTTACTGTTAGAATTTTGAGGAAGTACCTAATTTACGACGTACGAAAACGGTTAGGTGTCATCTTTTTAACAAACTTGTAAACAAACTGACATTTTACAATACTATCTGTGTCAGCAAGACACTTCACCAATTCTGAGGAATGTGATCGGGTGACTGCGTAAGAATGTTGGGGATGTTTGTAATCAGTCATCATGTTACTCCCCTTTTGGAGAAGGGACCATCCCCAGTGACCCATTATGTCCGTTTGCATAGAATGCAGTAAAACGTTAACGAACCATTAGGCATTTCAGTCTTTGACAATTGAACAAGGGAGCATTCTACGTCGACTGCAAGCAGAAATGCCTACTGTATTTACTCGGCGTTGTCTTCACGTTTCTAAACAGAAGATACATCAGTGTAATGCATTTTGTGGTAAACTATACTCGTGTTTTTGAGTGCACCAAAAGTTGTATTTCGTGAAATAAGGCGGTTATCAGCCAGTGGTAGTAATAGTATGTTTGCTATCAAGTTGTCTGTACCATCTCACTCTGGTTATCACAGTCCTGTTTGGTAAACATAACCTGTTTGAAAAATCCTCGGCATCATCCACGGTATAAGTTGCTTTGGTTTAGCGTGCACTAAATTAATATGTGAAGCATAGTGAAAACTTTTCGCATCGTTTACTTGATATATATCTTATTAGGTCATTTGTCTCTTTATCTTGTATGACATAGACCGTTTGAGTCACTCATAAACCAAACTGGTTTCTACCAGTGTACTCAAACAATATGTGAATCTCCGGTAAAGTCATGAAACAGCTGTACAAATTAACACAAGCATCGGCTGAAAATGGCTTATATTGTTTAAAAAAGGTGTGTAATAGTAATATGTACGACAAGCTTCGGTAGCCAATTTATCCGTATATTATTAGTGAGTTATAAAGGCGTAAAAAGGAATTCAATGGGAGTCAGCCTGGCAGTGGGCTACAGTAAATTAACCATATGCTCATTGCTATATAGTTCTGAGCTTTCATTTAGCGTCCAAGATAAACAAACAGTCATTAATTGCATGGATTTCTGTCGATCATGAAATAGTGTCTCTTAAATCGCTGAAGGGAGGCAATTTAACAACATGTTTTATCCATTTATAACGCGAACACAGTAGCTTAGTTGTCTGTTATTCATAGAATAGAAAAAAAGAAGTGGTTTTTTGAGCACAGTTGTTAAATCCTTCAGTTTGCAAGCGGTACGAAGTCACCAATAACTGGGCCCGCCGACACTTCAGTGAAAGACAAATTTCAAACAGCTGTCCATTTGAGCTCTTCTGGACCGTTATTCGTTTCTGTGACTGAGACGGAGAGAAGAATAACCAGCCCATCTGGTGAAATACGACAAACAGGTCAGACGAAGTCAAACGCACAGTTTTATGGATATGCTACTGCAACTGCGAGACATCCGCACTTCAATCCGGAGGCTTATTCGGTTCATTACACAATGGACGAGTAAGTGGCTACTTCTGACTCTTAATCAGGAATCCGGTCTGAATAGTTTACACTGAAGAAACAAATGAACATTTCACGCAAACAAACTGCCTGACCATTTTTCAAACTGAACATTGCGATTACCCTGTGTTTAACAGCTTTTGTCATTTTCGTTTCGTTTGGTATCACTATGTCTAATACCGGCTATATCCTGTATAAATTGGTGAGTGTTTTGCTTTTTCGTAACCACACTTTAAATAATGTTCACTTGAGGACTTTGTGTCAGCTAGATTTAACAAACTTTTAGCTTCAGATCTGAAGTAGCATGTACACGAAGTTTTAATTCTTTTACAGTTTTACTGGTGAGGTACTTGTGAAACTGGGTAAAAGCTGCTTGAGTAGTAGTTCTAATTAGAGCTCAGTGTTCGGTCGTCTGTTGAGATGAAATATTTGGTTGGTTCACTGAACCAAGTGACCAAAATCTATAAGCACTCACAGTTACTCTAGTAAGACACTTCTGCTTCTCAAATTTTTGCTGTTATTTAAACTGCATAATTAGAGCGTTCAATGGTTTGACCATAGCAACTAGGCGTTCGTCGATTTATCTCGGGGAAGATCACTTTTCGAACCGTAATCTAGCAAAACATAATGAACCATACCCAATTATGGAGCAAAAATATACTTGCAGCCGCAACTTATATTCATTTGCTATACGAAAAACTTTTCATCCGCTAACCTCAACACTAATTTTTCGAATCATACATAATAGAATTTCGCTGCATGAAATTCAATCACCGAAGAGGATTTTGATTTCAAATGTGTGTAAAATTATCAGTCGGCGGCATTCGTTGAGGGTCAATTTCTTCGCTTGTCGCTTGTGATCTATGTAAATTTTCTAACTTGCCTTAGAGATGTTATAAGGTCAAAATGTGTTACCCTTTTAACACCTACAAAAAATTAGTTATAAAACCTGGATTCAGATGAAAATGGTCATCTTCTAAGGGCACCTCAAAAACCAATCAAAGTAGCATACTACACGGTCTCCGTATGAACTAGTTTGGCATAAAATTAACAGCAACACAAAGAACTGGAACAGATGAATTAGTCATTGAATCACCCCTCACAGATTGCAGTCTATTCACTCATGAAAAACTCTAGTAGGAATAATGACGTCACATTGTTGTATCAGATTAGTCTTCTCCAAGACCACATTGATATATTAATATTATAGTTGTATTTGCCTCACCGAACTTATATTATTGTGTGAAATTTCTAGAAAAAGCCAAGGAGCAAGCAATGCGGTTCGCGCGTATTAACTGCGAAACGGAAGAGGACTTCGGTATCCTGCTTGTCGCTTGATCTAAACTACACACCGTTTTACACGTACTTGAACGATTGTAGTAGGTACAACACTTTTTCGACCCCTTTCTGGTGACAACCAGCACGTGTGGCAGTGGCCTAGATATAAGCACTTGGTCAAACTTGAAGTAAGGCCTGTAGAACAATGGCTTACAGTTTTTCATAAGAATTTCAACCAAAAGTGAACTGCTTATCACTGCAAGGATGTGTTATGCTGACCAGATCTAACAAGAGATCAACACTCCGTTTAAGTTACCACTCCGAACCCATCTGCTTCTGGAGCTGTGAACAAATGTATTGACCTCTTTTCAATTTACAGTAACCACCTTTCAGAATACATAATGCCAGATGAAAGCAAAATTAAATGAATATCAGATATGTAAGAACTCTTAAAGTTCAACAAGCCAACACTACAGAGGTATCTTATCACTAGTTTTTGAGAGCTTTATGATAAACACTAGGTAGAAACTATTGCGAATGATCAGTAAAAACGTATCAACTGTTTTGCAGGTTTCATGGATTTCCACATCCGTTGCCAAGTGTACCCAGATATCCCCGTGTCAGTATATGTCACTTAAGTCTGGCAACCGTTTTTAACTGTTGATCCCAATTTATACTCTTCTAGGAACTGCGATTAGTCTCGGTACTTACTTACTTTCTTGTCACAGCACTTCTGCACGAACGAACGTGTTAGTTACTTCAGGATTACTGTACAGTCGACGTCACAAACTCAAATGGCAGGGTAAACAGCAACAGAATGCCGGATTATACTCATCTTGTGCAAATTTCTTTCATGAGAACTACTACGCAATTTTGCTCTGGCGTAAAATGTTTCCCTAGCTTTGAGATTGACTGTCTGCGTGAAAATCTGCAGAAATATCTCAAAACTTCCTTTTCTTACTTTGCGTTCAGCAGATTTTGGATGCTCTGTTTGTCGCTAACGTTAGTTGAGTGACCACCGGCATCCAACAAACAGTCCCACAATAATCTTGCATAAAGAAATTATGGTAGGCTTTTAATATCCTGTTACTAATTTAGCACATGATATACTTCCATAATTGGTTTTTTGATCGCAGATACCCTGCAAACTACACGTCAACAAAGCAGCAGGCACTTCCACCCCAAACCTCAACAATCCCAATTCAGTTTACTCCCGGGCAGCCGATACACACTCCAAGTCTACTAACATGTACAAAAGAAAGTGATCACAAGAAGTCGATTTTTGGTACTCTCGGAAAAATGTTCAAGAGACCCAGCGTTTCCAGCGACGAAACGCATCATGTGATATCGAATCAGTCAGGGATACAGGCAACGTTTTCTGCTCCCCCTTCTAACTTAAACACATTGGCTTATAAACAAAGAATGCAAGACCAGGTACAACCATCACTATTTCAAAAACAGACCGGTCAATTGCAGATTTATCATGATATGATTCAGGCAAACGCACAAAGAAGAATTGGAATGGCCGTGACTGGCGGATATCCTCCAGATAAAATCCAAGAAAGAACCACTTTACAAGACAGCGCTCAATTTATGCAACAATACCCTTCTCACTCATTTCTTCGCCAATATCAACACCTTCCTCACCATCTTCACAGCATGCCATCACGCTACAGTCCACGTCCCATGTCGCACAACCAGTTAAGTGCCAGTAGGAATCATGCGGCCATCAGTGTGCAACCGTCAGAAACGGGACCTAGTATTGGTAATGCTACAGAAGGGACAGCAGATGCCAAGCTTTTTTCGCCACCAACAATCAGACAGCAGAGTAAGTCAAATTTCAGATCCATGTTAATTGATCAGGAGTCGCAAGCGGCAATGTAGATTAGAGTACACGAACATTGTTAATACGTTTAGCCTTCTTGATTACTTAGCTGATTACTTGGAAACACGTGTAAAATGAATCGTTTCGAAACACTCGTTGGGGTAGTTTCAAGTCGGTCGAAATACTTGAAAATAAACCGAATCCTCGACTATTCATCAGTAAATTAACCCTCTGTCAGCATAAATGTTGATACTTATGACAAAAAACAAGCTTGTTGATGTTTAAAGCACTGGGTTCCCTTGATACGATTCATCAGAACAGCAAGAAGAAAAACGTTGCGGGATGTTGATATTCTGAGTTATTTCACCAGCCGCATACTATATACGAACAGGATACGTAGCAAGGGCGCATGACAACACTGATTGAACAGAGTGAATTTTGGGTCAAAAGGAAGCTACCAGGGAAGATGGACAGTATGAATCATCTACTTTTGTGCACACGGCACTGGCTTTCTTTGTTTAATGAACACTGCTTTACTGATGGTTAGAATTTCGGGGTTTGGGTGCCGTAGCAACAGAGTGACCGACCTGGTTGGGTTGACGTCGTGACCTTTATCCAGGATGTTTTTCGCGGTTGATGACGCTGGGTTTCACGTTCGGTTGTTCTTTTGGCTGTTCGCTCGCTCAGCAAACTGAGTCAACCATTATGAGAGGTTTTCGTTCATACGCTGACGCAAGCACTGGTCCGTTCTGTCGATATAACTGTCATCGCAACTGCAAGTGAACTGATAAACGACATGTGAGAGAGAATAGTTAGGAGTATCACATCTGGAGTTTCCATAACTAACTGCAGGACATGTGCGAGTCACCGCTGACTGATGCTGATGACCTACCATAGTGGACAAATAGTCTACCCTGAACTGTAATTTTATGAGCACCCCTTTTTTCTTTGCTATATGGACTGCAGGTCTTTTCGTCGTTTTCTTGCTATGCACCGAGATGAATTTATCCGGGTATCCGTTAGCAAGTAATGCGCTTGTTAGGACTTGTTCGTTTTGTGTCAATCGGTCATCAGTAGAGATTTTTGGGCCATCATCAAGAAAGTCAGTGCTGTGTGCACAAAAGTTGGTGATTCACACTGTCCATCTGCCCTGGTAGCTTCCTTTTGACCCAAAATTCACTCTGTTCAATCAGTGTTGTCATGCGCCCTTGCTATGTATTCTGTTCGTATATAGTATGCAGCTGGTGAAACAACTCAGAATATCAACATCCGGCAACGTTTTTCTTCTTGCTGTTCCATTTCCCAACTACGGAAACGCCCAGAACACGTTATAAAGTGCTGCGGGATTAACACAGATGGTTTACACTTCGTTTATGCGGTTTGCCTGTTCGATGTTGGGTCATCAAACTCAATAACTCTCAGAAGCCTCCCCATTTAAAATTGAGGTCTGTGGTCCGGATTCTTCCATTTTACCAATGGCTGATGACAAACCTGATAGATTGCTACATCTGCACATCTGGTTAAACCCGTGACAAGTGGAAAAGTTCACATACCTCTTGCCGACTGTCCAGTTAATAACTGCAGAGTTAGGCGTTAGACAAGAAGGCAACGTCAGCTTCACTTGCTGATGTGGGAGCAATATGTGGTCCATTTCGAATTCAAACTCACAGACAAAGATTAGTGAGAATTAACTTTATAGGAGGCATAAGATAAGGCCATTTTTATTAGCCACTTTAAAGGTTTGGTCTTATGAGACATCCATTGTACACTTATACTGACCCGGATTGTAGCGACTTTGCAAAACCAGTTTTTGTCCAATTCGAGAACAAAAGTAAAGTACATCAACTCTGGAATCCTCAACAGGCCGTAGACAACTATAAAAGCTCAATCGGATAACCACTGGACGTCTACAACATCCCGGAGGCATAAATCCATAAATCAGGATAAAATATATGTGTACTCTCAATTAAAACGCTCTATCTCTCTACCTTACGAGTAGCTGTATCAATTACACCCACTTATTTAAAACTGCGGCAGTTTATAGCCGATAAGTCTGGGCATCCTGGCCACAAAATGGCTAGCTTCTACAGGCTAGCTAGGCCAGTTCATTTGACACTTATTCCTGCACGTCAAATTTTACCACTTTCCTTTTGAACCTGAAGTATGACTACCCGGGCCTAATTGACTTGAAATACCATTCACCACAAAATTCCGGTCGTTATCAGACTCAATGAAGGCCGTTAGGTGGAAATCTGATCGGATCTTCGTGAATTTCACAAAAGTCAGATTTTCGTCCATCAAAATTAATCATTACTTTTCCATCGATCATTCAAAATCCATCTCAGCTTCACACAAAAAAACGAGATACAGTCCTCCTCTCAACTGAAAACAACGATATGAACGATGGGGTGATCTAACTCGACCAACTACCAAGGAGGTAAGGTATGTACTGGCCCAGGCGAACGTTGGTAGAGTCACAAGGAGAGTGCTTCGTCCTGGCCCTTCTCAAGTTCTTGTATAAAACAGGCCATCTGTTCTCGATAAAAAAGAACTTTCGAATGATAAAAGATGCTTTGAGACTGTTCACTTTGAGTATAAATGGAACCTGGTGTTTAAAAATGGTTAAAAACTGGGACATTGATATTCCGGGCATAATTGCTAACCGCTATTACCGCCACTAGACGAAAGTTGGCGGTGTGTCCCTTTATGTTGGTTGCTGGCTCAAAACATCTACTGTACATGATCCAGTTCTCCTAAACTCGCCTGAAACCGTATACCTCATTCCGCGTCATAACCGCTTATCCAGTTGTCTGGTCGGTGTGACCAACCACGTTATGTCTCACTCGGTGTTCAACGACGGTTTATTTGAGAACACTGCTTGCATGCGTATCTCTGCAGAATTCTCTCAGATCCCATTCGTTGACGAGTTTTCCTACCCAGAGATTGATATGACAGATAGGGGGTCTACGATTAACTCACATTTAAACTGTGCAGTGTAATTACCAATTCTTATTGATCCTACAGTACGGCTGCGTCTATCGCCAACATTTACCATCCACCTGATCATCTCGAATAAAGAAACCGCTAACGTTCTTATGCAGTTAACACCTTAGTGTGTTTACTACCAGCATCATAGAGACAATATATATCTCCAGTACTAACGCTAGGTATGTCATTAAAACGATCCTTTTCATACTATACATCGTGTTCTCAAAACCATCGAAGCATTGTGGAAATAAAAATCTAGGTGCTGATCTTATTTCTGCTATTGTACTAAGGTGGTGTGTGATATCGTAATCACTGTCTCTAGGACAATGCCTCTACTCTTGTAGCTCACCGCCTGCTCACAAGAGACTCTTTAATGCCAAAGCAAATGGTGTCTTTCAAGCTGGTATTGTGCGGCCAGCAATGTGCTACGAAGTTCCACACTAGGACCTCTGCTGTTCATTCCATTCAAACTCGGAATCTCACAGTTTGTTAATTCTTTGTTAATATTATCCGCTGATAGCATTAAACTTTGTTGCGGGCCATGTGACTGAAAGTGAGAAGCTACAGAGTGAAGTAAACAGATCACAATTCTGGGCAGCGGACACCTGACTCACATTTGACACGATTGAATTTAGAGTAATGCAACTGAGTCATTCAGGCTGGGAGACCTAATTTCTAGAAGGCGAAAGCTGGGTATCACGATAAGTGAGCGAGACTTGAACGTGACTAGTTCAGATGACTCAGATGTTGCCGACAGTGCATCACTGACTGAGAAGTCGGTTTGATAGGTGGTTTGTTTATCAGACCGTTTGAGCGCATACACTCAATCTTGTCAGTTCACTAGTGCTCCCCAACTTTGAACAAATACCCAAGGTTGTCGTCTTTACTTTGCACACGACATCTATCTAATTGAGGCGGTATAATTGGGAACTACAGAATGCATTACGATACTAGGTTTTCTAACTTTCCTAGATAGATTGCGCATAGTGGGGTAATTCTAAATACGCTACCGACGTATCATAGAGGACCTAAATTTTAGCGTACAGGATCCTCCATCAGCTTTAACATCCTTTTGGGAAAACACTTAGAGTTGACAAGAACGAACAACTCAGTTGGTACACCATCGGGGTATAGCATCAACTGAGCTGTCTGATTTGCGGGAGGAACTCTTTTAGAATCGGGATTTGCCCAGTCGAGAACAAATTACCAAAGTCTGTGATGACTGTGTCATCGGCAGTTCGGTGTACTGCAAACTTGACGCACATTCGGAACACCAAACAGTTTTTGGAGGACTAGAGAAACAGAATAATTGAACTGGTCTGGAGATACCCTTGATCTCTGATTGTTGATGTTAGCCAGCTGTTGTTTTCTGTAGGATGCAACACGAGTGTTTTATGCTTGGAAGGCAGTTATTCACTTTTTGTTCAAATGGTTCCGCTCCGATTTGCTTTTTCAAATTCCTACCGTTGCTGAATCTCTGAAACAAAACCAATTGTCTGAGTGGTCTTCGTTTTCTTAGTCGTCTAACACAGAGTCAGACGTCGGAGGGCTTCTCACTTTTACTGACCTGTTTGTTTGTATGTATTCTGTTAATCCCTCATCAAAGGACAAAATTTAATTATATGGAGACAAGTAAGCACATAATGTTTACGCCCGAGTAAACTCTCAGTATCCGTTTGAAACGTTTCAGTGAGCAGAATATTATTATTCAGTTCAAGGTCGACCACCTCAAACGTACAGGCATTGCGGTAATGTCAGCACAGTTAAAGCGTTTCAATAACACTCAGCATAATACGAGAATGTTGAAGCAGTTGAGTTGAAGCTACAGATTAAGCTGATATCAGGTATATATAGCCGGTTTGACAGGTGTAGCTTTGTTATGTGCAAGCATCTGTCAACGAAACCGTCACTTACACCCTCGAGTGTATCGGTGAGAAAAACATTAGCATCTTATTTCTGGTATTCGTAATGCAACACTAACTATTCAAACAAAGTTTGACTTGAGTCACTGGTGAGCAGTGGTGGCACTCAGGTTACACAGGCATGGAGTCCACACCTGGTTATTTGGTTACGGGTGATTTGGTGGAAAAACTCAGAAACACCCCCATTTCATTCACTAGTGTACCAGGTACGGTTATTATATTTTGCCATCCTACTTGGTTACTGAAATGTAGTCATCCACTTCTTCCTTCTGTCAAGTGGGTTTTCCCAACGGACTGTTGTTAGGAGTTGCACCAAACCAGCCTCTCATATGCACGAAGTGTGCGTGTTTAGACAGCCTGACGGTTTTTTAATCTTCTCTGCACAACACACATAAAGTCAGAAAAAGAAATAAATTAATTTTCAGTTTTTATCAGCCATACCATTATCTGGTTCAATCCACTGTCTGAATGGCAGAGCGAAAAAATCTGCTCTTACGGTGCTATCACAAACAATTTACAGCTCGTTCCAAGTAAATATGTGATAACCGACGCAACGAAGTGTCAGCTAGTGGTCGTAGAAAACTCTTCCGTAATTTTCTTTCTTAGATACAAAGATGAATGGATTTCAGAAGCGCAGAATCACCTCGAGTGCAACTAGGTTAGTCAGACAGTATCAACAACCGCGCTATGCTCTTGCCTAACTCAATTTCAATCCAATCCTCTTTGCCAGAAGAATACAATGCTTTTTCTCGCCTATGCATGCAATTTTTTGCGTAAAAGTGATATAAACTACCTATAATACAAGGCATCCATCCACCAATCGATTAGTCATGGTCCTTAAAAGTTCAGTCATATGTAATATAGGTCGTTTTCAGCTTACTCATTCATATCTTTTATTCTGGAACTGCGTACACAATCAACTCGAAACTAATAACCGACAAAACGTCATCTGTCTGCTCATGACTTCTCGAGAATTCGTCTGTTAATTCAGCAGCACGTCAGCTTCGTGCAAACTTTCACAACTTTTTAATTTAGTTCCAAATCCGCTTTAAAAGTCCCACTGTTAGGACAAACTGGTTGACTATTTATTAGGTTGGGTACGCACGCGTGTCATGCGGGGAGAAAAACCGAGGCAGTGGAGAGTGAACGCGTTTTGAACTAGTGACCCAATCTGATAGGCTGCTGAAATTTTTGTATTACGAACGGACAAAAACACAATAAACGTCACTCTATCTTGATACCCAAAACTTAGAACTTTCTGAAAGAAACTTTTCCAAGTTTCCTATTAAGTTCGTTTGTACCTACATTGCTAGGTTAAAATTGCCACCTGTTTTACACACGAGCCTAAGTAAACCATACCATGAACGGAACATCACGAAAATGATCTGGGATCTCGATTTCTCATAAAACTTCCAGTCAGTTCAATCGGGGAAAAAGCACTAGACTCGATGTGCTGTCTTGTTAGAGCTCGCCAATAGTGCACATCTGCATTACTGATAAGGTGAGAGCCTCAACACTTTTCCAGTACACAACTGTTTTAATCAGTATGCCCTTGGCCTCACATCAAGGATGGATTAATAGCAATACGCAAACGTTCTATGTGTAATCAAATTAGGTAAGGAAGCATCATCATTCCGCCAAATTTGTTTGTGTACAGTACTCACGTTACTCAAATGTCTTCGCAGTAGACTGTAATTCCTCTGTCAACTTTAATCGATCACCTCAAGATCACCACTACTATCCACGTTGAAATCAGAGAAACCGCTAAAATTGTTGAGCGACCGATAGATTAGTGGTGAGTCAGGACGGCGTAGGCAGAGTATAAATCCCGGTCTTGCTGAAAATATGCATTACTGGCAAACCCTAACGAAATTGGAGCTCGAGATGAGTGCCTCTATTCTGGATGGGCTGCTCGAAAAGTCCACCGAAATGCAACAGCCGCAAACCACTCTCTGCATTGTTAAAGTAATATTGATCAAAAGTCACGCACTTCTCGCCAGCAACTCAAACTAAACAGATAACGTTCTTGTGGACGAACGTGATCAGCCTTTTATGCATAAGCGACGGTCATTTTTTCCTACAGTTATCTTCGGAATGAAAGAACACTTGTTTTGCTGAATCACAGATTCACCGCTGACTAATATCTCATGCCGTTTTTATTATGATACTCTAAATGATCGCAAACCGTGCGGTATCCAGGCCATATCCCACTCTTTTGTACTTCTGGTATAACAAAGCTCCTGATAGTATCTAATTATCCTATACATTTATGTCTCAAAGTTGGGGTGTGTAATTGTTGACGTAAATATACTGCTGCAGTTTTACAGAACCAATCAGCAACTACAGATAGATGGCATCGAAGCCACCAGTTAACTGTAAACCCAACGAGCTGTCTACACATGTTTTACATTTTATACGGATAGAAAATAGGGATTATTTTCACTCACCTAACCTTTAAGTAAGTGGGATTCACCAAGTTATCTTTCATTGAATCTGCTGTATACTTAACAGCTTTAGTTCCCGGCAACACTTTCCAATTCTATAAGGATATTGCCGCGTCTTTAAAAGTCAAACATTCTACTTTCCTATTTGCAACTTCAGCTACTTGATAACTTGCATTCACCTTGAAAACCTCTTGTTTTTTAGGTAGCTAGGTCGTCTGACAAAATATTAGTTTGTTTTTTACCGTTTATTCTGGTTCAATTGGACTATCCTTCACCTTGGCGCTGTCCTTTCAAGCAAATTAGCGGCTATAATCTATACACACGGTCTACCGCGTGAATAAGCGATAAACGTAAAACCTAATACTAGTAGCCATGATTGCAAAAATTTTCGTCTTTGGAACATCAGTATTTTCTACTCAGCATGGTGTCTGTGCAACGACTACAGAGCAGTGAGCGATTCAGAATAACACTCGACCAGCGGTTGACCGAGTTAAGTTATTGCTATGTTTCCATTTTTCATCCAGACGGCCCGCAGCTTTTCAACTGAGTGTAGCGCCAAACAACTCTGGTTGAAAATTCACTGATGCGAAGCGGGTGGAGCAAAATGGTGTTAATGTCATACCCAGATGAACACCTGGATGATCATATAACTGATCGTAGTAAATATCGGTCTTTTATTTCACCGCTGTTCCCTATTGTGTAATTTTTTGTTTAATCTTTTGGTAAATGGATATTTACAGTTCTGTAGGAGATCATGCATGCTACATCACATCGGTGCTGCAGTTAAGCCATATAGGGAAATATGATCGATTTGGTTCCCGTTTTTCAGTGTGGTCGATCACTAAAGTACACCAGTCTGTCTACTTATCACGCTGTTAGCTGTTTATGACTGGCTGTGGTATACTAGTGTAGTGAGGACGGACAGTCGCAGTATACTACTGACACCACCAATATTCAGTAGGGAGGCGACAGCATGAATCGAAATGGCCGCAGGACAAATATGGGAGAGATACAAGAAACATCACTGGAGAGCATCATCACATGGAATGGCTTTTACTACATGAAGGAACTGAGAATCGGCGTCCATAGCGATCGGAACATTCTCAGAGTAGTGTTGTGTACAAATGAGTGTTTTATCTCCGTCCGACTGTTTGATTGGGACCTGTCAATATCGGGACCGTAAATCCAACACCGTAACCACCCTGGCGTTCCGTAACTTGTCGAAATTTGCCGCCACCACCGGGACTGCTACGAATTTAATGATCGTAACCTCATTGAGCCGCCTGAAGTCTACACAAAATCGAAATTTACCGTTAGGCTTCTTCGCCAACAAAACAGGAGAATTGAGGAGGCTATCGGCATCCTCAATGATTTCTTCCTTCAGAATTTCCTTCACTTGTCGTTCAATTTCCGGCTGCACGTGTACTAGTGTTCTTTGGAGACCGAACGGCCGAAATCACTTCGACTCGATGGGGATTTCGTGTTCAACCCAGTCACAATGGCCATATGGGTCCTGATCCGTAGGGAACAATTCCTGAAATCTGCGTATAACTCCACTCAGCAACTGATTGCCACAAGTTGGCATTGCTCTGGGTGCGTGCACTTCAATTAGTCTAAACTTAGTTTTGCGCTTTCTCATTAGTGGGACGACCCCATACTTTGTTACGAGTTTACCATGCTTCAAATCAATCACGGCCTCACTGCAATCACGAAAATCTGCCCCCCCCCAAGATAGTCTGACGTGCGTTGGGGGGAATGGAGAAAGGTTGTTTGACTACGTGACCATCGATTCGGACACAATATTCTGCCAGCCCATCAACTTTCAGAGTGAACCCACCGACCGTTCGGACTACCACCGCACACGGCCGCATAAATTTTCTTGACCACGGACCAATCAATGAAATCGCTGCCCCAGTGTCAATCAAACAGTACTCCAAGCTATCACTGACTTCTAACCTGGCCTGAACTGCTCTCTTATCAACCGCCCCTATTACCGGGTCCCCCTTCCCAAACAAAGAACAATCGACTAGCCGTTTACCAAAGTACGACCTTTTCTTGCCGAGTGGGCAAAATCTTCGCCAATGTTCACGTCTTTCGCATCCGTAACAGATGTCGCCACAGTTCTCCTCCTTTTTCACCTGCAAAGGCACCACTTTCTGAGTCAACTTTTCCACTGCGCATCAAAGGTCATTCAGTTTACTCGGTTCGCTTGCCTCCACCTCGTTGACTGTCGCCGCATTTTCTGCTAGCAACTGTCGAGCTGCATCGGACAACTGTTCCAGCGTCATGGGCTGTGTGATGAAAGCAACCCTGAGCCGATCCCGGACTGTTGTTGGCCCTCCGTCCAAGGACTGTGCCGTCAGCAGGCGTTGTTTTGAGTCCTGTTTCAAATGTGGCAGGGCTCTCGACAAAGCTGCCTGCAATGACATGGCATAAACCAGGGCGTCACCTTTTGGTCCAAGCCGTACGCCCTTGAACCGCTTCATTGCCTACGAACAGTCGGCGAGGCTGTCGAACCCGGCGATCAGCGCCTACCTCACGGCGGCCCACTCCAGCTTCACAGGGCCCTTCGCGCCGCATCCAACACCGCTTTTGCCCTGCCCTTGATCAGCATTTGCAGGACCGCCAGCTTCGCTTTGTCCGCTTTAACTCTGACCGCCTCCGCCACGTCTTTGAAGTCCTCCAGGAAACTCCGAACATCCCCGTCCTCAAGCGGCTGCGGCCACCGTATCTTCATCTTCGTATCCCGGTTACGGCACTAATTGATGTGAACCGAAAACACGGATGGCACAAAGATTCTTTAATCGGGGAAAACAGTACACGGGTTATACGTGTCAGCAGGATTACGAACAAAAACACTCATTTGTACACAACACTACTCTGCGGATGTTCCGATCGCTATGGACGCCGATTCTCAGTTCCTTCACTAGACTAGTCTGATAGAACGTGATATCACTAGTTTGATGCATCGAAGGATAAATATTTTTGGCCTGAAAATGAATTGGGTATTCAAAAATAAACGTTGGGCAGGCATAGTGCCTCAAGTAAGACAATGAGTAACGTAGAAACGATCTATGGTATTCCTTTGGTGACTAAACCACTATTACACACAAAGTTTTATTTTAATCTACCCGTTGTACTCAAAGTGAAGATGAAGTACATGGAATTTCAAAGCGTTTTTAAAATTCACTCAATTATGAAATCCTTTTTATAGCTGGAGTGCACACCAATAGCCCAACCAGAACACCGGGTACTAGAAAACACAGTCAACAACCAACAGAAGACGAAAGATACAAATCCAAGTAATTTTTTATGTATTTCACGAATTCATGGATATGCTCTTTACACTAACAGGATACGTCCACAGTATCATAAGTATTATATTGATATGCAGTACAAGCTGATTGGTTGTGTCTCAACGAGAGTGGATGGTTTTTAGAAACAAGTGTGATAAAGACTATCGGATGAGCATAAAATGTCTCATGCACTCAGAATTAAGCCGCATCTCATCTGTTCATATACCTAATTAGAACAATCACTTCAAGGCAACAATGATTACTATCGCTGGCTTGATTTGAGGTCGTACTGGAGAAGACTGACGTCGAGATGACGTTACAACTGTATATTGGAAACGGTGAAAATGTGTGCAGTTCATAGTTTGTGAATCAGTTGGGCTTTGCTGTTTGCATCAAAAAGTTTGTTGTAACCACCGGTATACAAAGCGCTGTATACAAACGATAAAATTATTGTTCGACGTTGTACCTAACAAACCCTTGGACTGTTACTGTTACACATACAGTTCCTGCACGGTGAGGCAGATCGAACAAATTTACAACTAGCATTTGCCTATCTGTAGACACAATATGATAAAATTGTTGAGAGTTTTCAGCCAGTTCCATATGGGCCCATCAATACGAGGCAACCGGAGCAGCTGGTCACATACTTCACCTGTCCACCCGTGAATTAATATTTCCAACTGTCACGCCGCTCACATTTTCATTTATTTATACTCAGTCGAAAATAGCTTAAATTCATGAAACACGCAAAGCTACTTTGTTGCTTGTCAAATGTATATAAGGCTTATATGCACAAAACGCTAATATAAGCAACCTATGTTCAAAGAGTTAGCTAGTAACCCAAGGGCTTTTACAACAAAAATTCAAACTAGTCGTCACCACGTTCACCATCAAATACTTGGTGTGCGGCAACGTATGAAAAAGACTACAGCAAAAACTGGAACAAGTCGTTCGGTAGCTTTCGGTGTATAACAGAAAATTATGTTTCTTCATGACTGTAATATACTGTTGTTTGCTAAGCGTAACAGAGATTTAGATCAAATAAGAAACAGTGAATAACGTTCACCGAAGGTTAGGTAAGTTTTACAGATATACAATTTTTAGGCAACTTTTCAACAACCATTTTAAAACTAAATGAAAAACTTCAAACCTTGGAGTTTTTAACCTATACACTACAGAAATTTTTTCCTTGAGATTCACTAAACAAGTTAGAACCCTTTGTAATTTTTACTTGCTGATTAGTGGAAGCCGTCGTTCTTTGACATACTCAGTCTCCAATCTTTGTGGTCTCACGCCTAAGTCAAATCGACAGTGAGATTGTGTTTGAAACAGCCTACTTGTTGATCAATATTCAGCTTAGTGTCATCAGATATGAATGTTTGCTAAAAGCCGCAAGTGACTCTACTTCTGCCACTGCAGTCTTACTACAGATAGATAATTTGTAATATGTGTTTGACCAAACTCTAACTGAAAGCCTACACAAGATATGCTTCTAAGATAAGATGGTCCAGGCTGTAGACCTGAAAGATAAGTGGGCATACCAAACGCTAGTAAAACTATTGCAGTTTAATTACACTCCGAAAATAGCCATCATGATGAAAAGTATGAATGTTTGCAATCGGTTTGTGCATGCCACAACCAGTTCTGTATGTCACGAACATCCCAGAGGCCGGCAATATTTACCGGTAACATTGGAATGCTATAAGCTTATATCCTCTGTACGTTGTGCCCAGTATGTCAAACAAAATATCTCCAAAATCTTGGCTGTATGCATAGCCTTTGTTTACTAATGTTATACACTGTAAAACATAACATGACTTGAACTGTGTACGACTTGGAATTTCATGCACATTTTAACAAAGACACATCATTCATTCATTAAGATGATATGCACGTTTCATGAGTCTGTTTTAAAATGTTGACATTCACACACACGTTGCAGAATCGAGTTACTGGAAGATGCAATTCTGTCTCAAAAACCATTCACCTCATGGACGGGACCAACTCTGGTCGCTTGGTTGGAAGTAAGTTGTTCCTATCGAATTAACACTCCCAGTTAGATAAGATGTAAGATATCCAATCACTTTTAACTAATAATATTTATCAGTTGGAATGATCTTAATTTATTCATGAGAAGTAAAAATTACTTCTCCGTGAGAGTGGATACTTTCTTGTGATTTTACAATAATTGACACTTATCGACTGCCAACTTGGTGATCAGCATAATCCTTCAGTTGACTTGCTTGTTGGGCGACCAGAAATCGTGAACTGTTTTGATACCAAACCTTTATTTTCGTCACAATGTAGCCTTGATAGACAAACGCTTACCAGCAAGCAGCTGTGTTGAATTTAACACGGTGATTTCTTCAGATTAGCTGGCTTTCCCATGAAACAGACGTTATTATGTTCACCGCATATTTTATATCCGTTTTTAGTAGATGTTAGCAATTTATTTCTGTCTTCACGCGGTTAAATCGTAGTTACATTTACTCGGATAACTCGGACAAGATAACTTGCCTGCTATTCATAAGTATCAATATTTTGTTTGATACACGTTCACTTTTCAGCGTTGGGTTGGTATGCCAGCGTGGTATGTAGCTGCCTGTCGTGCAAACATAAAATCTGGTGCAATTTTGGCATCTCTGTCTGACCAGGATATTCAGAGGGAATTGGGAATCAGTAATCCTCTTCACCGTCTCAAATTACGTCTGGCTGTACAAGAAATGCTCGCATTCACTGCGTCCTTAGGCAATCCACTCACCAGTGTCACAGCAGATCAGACTCCTCAAAGTGTGTCTCGTTTGCACTTTACTTCCCCACTGATCCAGGTAAGTCCTCAAAACGTTTTCGCTGATCTGTTATTTATTTAGTTCCAAAATTTATAATGCCGTTAGGTGCAATATTGTACTGATCTCACAGGGAGAGCTTCACTAAGAATACACCGTTAGGTAAATCCACAATTTGGACTGCCAGTTTGATTTTTGACAAAAGATCCAGTGATATTTTACAGCTCTCACTTCCATAATCCTCCTCGTATTATTCATCTCTTAAAGACAGATTTTGCGTTGGCTCGTCAACAACTCGGTGCGCATTCAACCGATCGATGACTGTTCTTCCCTACTGAACACACCCACGCGATTTTGATAAGACGCACGGCAGGCAAAACCATCTCTAGCAGGTTTAATCAATGGCCAAATGCTAGATAGATGCTTGTACAAAAGTAGTCCTGTTAACTGGCATCAGTTGAAGAAGAAATGTGGTTGGGACAGCGTGCTTTATAATCTGCCACTTCAGCCAAATTGGCAATTGTTTTGAAAAAAAAGTTACGACATTAAGTTGGGAAAATATGTTGGTTAATCGTGTGCCACAGAGTCCGTTTGTTTACTAGCATTTACTTTCAAAAATAACACCTTCTTAGTTGGCATTGTTGCTGCTTACTCCGCTAACAGCAACATTTAGTGGATAATAGATTATCGACAGGATTTAAAGCGTACCATTTACGTTACCATCGCACTGTCAATATTATTGCTAACATATTCCATTGTTAAGTCCCGTTCTTCAAAAAACAAGTTTTTTCTCGAAAAAAATACTTAATCAATTTGTGGTCAATCAGCGACACCCGTCTGCTTATTAGAGCTTTCTAGCTTCATTCTGAACTTCGTTCAATAGCAGTGTGTTATATTTAGTAAGCCCCACCCAATCTCAGGCCTTTATAGTCATGAATAAGAATTTCTAATGACACTCAGTAATTGAGCAAGGATATTCAATTTTTCATTTGGACAAAAAACACTAGTTCAGATGTCATTTGCAAGTAATAAGTTCTGTTTTTTTCAGCACAAAAATCACAGCATTTAAAGCCTACCCAAAATTTGCCTTTCTGACACTTGTTTTTGTTGGGCATAAGATAGGCGAGCTGACAGGCTGAATTTGGAGTATAGACACGGCGGTCAATGTTTGCTTCCCAAACACTGACTTGACTTGAGTAGCTGGATAAAAGGATCGATGAAATAAATGCAATGAACAGTAAATCGTTCTCAGTTGAATAACTTTCAAGTGTGTGGGCGGTTTTAACATTCGACACACTCTTCGTAATGTGTTCTTTGCCATCTGTTGTGTGACACTTTTTTGTTGAATGTAAAGTTAAAACGCAACAAATAAACCTGTAGTTTACAACCGTTTTATTATTCCTTAATTTGGTTCAAATATATTCTTTCTGCGTTTGGTTTTTTCAAAATATCTGTTTGACCTGGTTCCATTACCAAAATAAAAAATGAGATCTATTCATTTAATAACGGTGGCAAAACTTTTAGTGGAATTGCGTAGTATCTGTTAGTTCATCGGCGAACATATCAATACCAAAACCATCAACCCGAGCTACAAACAACGCCACCACTGTTCCCAACCATCAGATGTTCATCTGCATTGGCCTATAAATAAAATTTACTTCGAATGGAACAATGCCAGATTTATACTTCAGATGTTAACCAGTTGGCGCACTATCAGAAAGTTATTTCTGTCGTTTTAATGCTTCCATTAATCAAATCACCAGAAATTGGTTAATTGTGTGGGAAAAATAGATGTGTTGCGAGTGTTCAACATTTTGTTTTCATCCCATTAGTGTCCAGCTTTATATAGTACACATGTGGCAACAAAAGAGGGAACAGTTTCAGTGTTCTATAACTTAATGAGAAAAAATCAATTTGAAATTTCAACGTCTTTTATTTACGTGAAAGTTTGAACGGTATCTAATTGTTACTGACCGTTTGCTTCCATACAGTTTCCAGCAAAAGCAAGCTACCTATGATTCCGACAACCTGAATGGACCATATCCTTCTTAGCTTTGGTGAATCTGCTAAATGGGCATTAGTCATCTGACTATTACGTTGATTACTGTGCATTAATGGACCATCTCAATGTTTGAAGCCTGGAAAACGGTTCACTCTCATTAGTCAAATTTATCTGGAGTTAACTTTCCATTACTAGTTCTGCATGTTTTGATGGTTTGACTACCCAGTACTGCACACAGCTTTAAGAGGTTTGCTACCGTGTCTTTTAGCAATTGTAGACATAATTGAAAAACGTGACGGCACGTTACAAGCAAATTTTAAATATTAATTCTGAACTCCCAGTTTTGTCTGACTGTGCTGCCACAATTACTGACTTCCCCTGGAATAAATGATCCTGGAAGTCTATTGTCCCCTGGCAAGTCAACAGTTGTATATCAAAGGATCAGCTGAAGAGAAACATAGCTTATCTGTGTCACTTTCTTTGTCAAAGAGGGCACCACAATAACAACCCATCTAACCTGTAGGCAAACCATACTGTACTCAAACTGTCAGTAGGAGAAATGACAACTGACTTTACAGTCGTAATGAGACTGTACTGAAGCGGATGTCTAGTTGAAGAAGGTTCGCTCGATCAGATCCCACGCAGAACTGTGACCGTTCGGCGTCACTTAGTCAGAAATGTTGATCAGCTGCTACACTGATTAGTGTTCAGCATCTTTAAAAAGAGCTTTACTTTTCCAATAAATGGCGACCGCTCAGTGTCTCTCAGACCTCTGCTCTTAGTTCCTCGATCTGTTAGTTTAGTATGCGGTTCGGTGTCACAGAACAGAAAGAAGCCTGCATGCATATTTTAAGGCAATTCAGCAGATACAACCGCAATCGCTGCTTTTGAGGCGTTGAACTGGACGGAGAGTGACCAGTTATCAGAAGTATAGTGCGTGTGTAGAAAGAGTTTCGATGACTTTTCAGCGTTGGGAGATTTGTCTGAAACGTCGAAACAGTACCAGTTGGCAACGTTTCGCTATTGCGTTGGAGGCAGACGCAGACGGATCTTGATAAATTTGACTTAGTGGCCAGGAACACGAGAATGATCTCCATATAGTGGTTAACAAACTCAAAGGACGCTGTAAAAGGATTGGATTGGACGAAAGCATCGATACGAAGTCAAACATTGATTCGCAGAAGTCTACGGCCAATCAGTGTCGAAAACACGAACAGACTGATGTGTCAGCACGGGGACCAATCAGCACGGCATGCCGCTCCAACATCGGATTTTGTTATAACGAGCACCGGAGTAAAACAAGTTGTTTAAGTGCGTCACGCGTTGAAACAAACGAGCTTCAATCGGAGTCGAGCCTACCAATAAGAAAGCGAGAGCGTCAACACCAGCTGTAATTCTTCATTTTATCGATGCGTCTAGTCTATAAAATAACCAATAAAAACTCAATAAACCGAGATTTGCTCTGTGCCACGAAGACTGACTTTTGCTTTCGTTGCGGAAGGTAGCGATTTTCAACAGACACTGCCTCGACCAGGTAAATGAAACTTTTGAACGTTTCGGTCTTCATCAAAGAAGTTATCTTGAAGGGAAGTCCAGGGGTGATTAAGAAGCTGGCTTTAATTTGCCGTTTTTGCAACTGTATTGTGGGCAACCTTCAGAACGTTGCAATAAGCGAGAGACTGCTGAATGTGGGACAATTAACGCTTGCTCAAAGTGATGATAAATGCACCAGCAAAACGGCTGCGGAGCAAATGATGGATGATCTTAACATTGGAAACGGAATGAAGCTCAAGACGATACACACAACGCGGATGAAGTTCTCAACATGTTTCTGCCACTTCTGCGTTGGCGATCCTGCACGAAAGAACAAAAGTCTTCCGGTTTTTGAAAAAACCTGCGCTGAGCATTGAAAGAAAAAATATTTTGCCAAGTAGCGCAGCTCATCATCCGTCAAACTGATCAGTGAGGAGTCACGTTCGAGAGAGGATGAAGGGAGTTTGGAATGGATCTGGATAGAAAGGTATTTATGCCGAGTTTCTCTTCTGAGGCAGTTAGATTCGGGAACGTCGGTTTATGCCATACCAGCAAGCTGTCTTCAAACAATAACCGTAGAGTCATCTGTTACGCCACGACCAATGTGCAGCGGGGTGCCAGGGAAAAAAATTGCCAGTCACTAATCCAGAAGAAAGCTATTTTTTATTTCTTCACGACTTTTCACCATGACAACTTTCTTCATGGGCTAGAGATTTCTCAGCTGTTCGAATAATACTCTTTCGGTGTTTGATTCAGTTTTGTTTTGTATTTCGGGTATTGTTTGCATTTCTCTCTAACCAGGAATGCTGTACAACTTTCAAGGCTTGCCAAGGGAGTTCCGCTAGCCATGCGGGAAAAGGTTAAGAACACGTTTAGTCGCCTATTTAAGCTGAAAGTAATAATATAAGTATGCGATCCTACCGGTTGTCATCCAGGTTTCGATAACTCCGAAATATCTGGTGATATTCATCTATGCATTGACCCCAGGCCGCTAAACGCTGTAGTCCGTGGGGAACAATGAAGGTTGTCGACTATAAACAATATTTTGCCCGAAATGCACCAAGCCCGCCTTATTATGAACGTTGATTTGTCTTTTGCGGCTGGTGTTGGATGAAGAATCAAGTTGTCTAACCGCTTATGAGTAATACGTAGTAGTTTGGCGGAGTGTACGATTCAGATGAGATCCACCTTTGAAACTTCATGGCTTCAACTGGATTCGAATCAGCGTTTCGGCATGCTGTTTCTGTCGCTGTTTACATGCGATGTTTTAAGGGAACATTGAAACAGAAGCACACTTTGACAGTCTCCGAAATATGATTCTATTCTTTCCCTGCTCTTCAAAATATACTGCGGAGGTAGTTTTTATTTCCGTTCAACTCGTTCATTTAACTTCCTGACAAGCTACCACAACAGATAGTTTGTTGCAACTATACTTTGAGTGGACTCTACTTACATTTTTTTAAATATGCACCAGTTGTGTGCCAGCAAAAGGTAGTCGAAAAGTATTTGCGCTTGACCCGCGATATCTGCACTTCAAATATCATGCAGGAAGAGACTGCTATTCGTGAGAATACTCTGAAGTCAGCAGGAGATACGCAGCACTTGCAACTGTTAGAAATATACACCAACTGTGCATTCGGTCGTTTAGAAGTGGGGGACAGTGTTTTTATTTAACGTTTTACTTCACCCACAATAAAAATCAAATATGCTAAGATCTACGTACCAGTGATTGGACCTCGTATGGTTGTGTTTGTCAGATTGGCCTGTACCTGATAACGAATGTACTCTGTTTGGTTATTCTGCGTGTCATGTCAACCCACAGATCACTTGTGTTTCCAATATTAATTAGGTAGACAGAACAGACACTTAAAAGAACTCTATGGGTTATGATGTTCATAATGACTTGACGCAGTTCTTACGTAAATCCAGTAACAGGTAATCCAGCTTGCGTGATTGGCAGACAGATTTTGATTCGATTCATTTGCTCAAGGTAACTTTTCCTAGATCTTAGCATTCGATTATTTGAGTGTATTGAAATGATTTTCTCAAAACAGAACAGCCGAGATCAGATAAACATATGTCAGCGGAATAAACTATCTTACTGTCAAAATCATCGCGCCATATTGATTGACCGGAGTCAACCTAATCGTTCCTTGTTTGGCCTTTCATCATCATCATCATAGACAGCATTACATCAGTGGTTCTCACCAGTGCTTAACTGCCACACAACCATGGAGAAGAAAACTCTATACAAGAAGAGAGGAGGAAAAAAGATGGGGGCAGGAAAGGAACTAACTACTGAAAATGACTAAGTCCATATTCAAACATTCAACATCAAGCTGCCTACACCCTGCAAACAAACGACCGAGCTGCAAGTGAGAGTAAGGCTCCATCAGCAAGACAGCTTCCTTACGGCTTTCATTGCCCCGTGTCATCAAATGCACTCACTTCACAGGCAACTCGGCCAAACATCGATAACATTCACGCCGCTGAGCTCGATTAGCCGCCATCTCACTTAGAGTCTCCAGCCACCGACTCTGTGAGTCGCGAAGGCCCCAGCCCGGGAGACGAACTCGATCTATACTGGCCAACCCCTTGATGAACGACTTTCCCACACCTGAACGATATCTACTCCGTGTGTTTGGGATTTTGGAGTGGTAGAGCAAAGTTAAAAATATACACCAAGTAGTGTTTTTTCTGAACGAAGTGTTGAATTTGAATACTTCCACCCAGCGTAAACTTTAATCAATTTACACTCCGTCTCACACCCCGTGACATTCAGTCAAAAATTTTAAATAACCCTCTAACACATTGTTGCAGCTAAACTATTTTCTGCAATAACGTGTAATCTTGATTGCTTTGATAATTATATCGTTCTCGAACAGGGTGAGCTCAACCACGAGTGGGTTGGAAATATTTGGCTTCCAAGTTTGGGACTGGCTCAGTACCGATCAGCATTCATGGAATGCCTTGTGGACGCTAGAATGCTCAGCCATCTGACCAAGAGAGATCTTTTGACCCATTTAAAAATGGTTGATCAGTTCCATCGACTGAGCTTGTACTATGGAACACTGTGTTTGAAGCGGCTCGATTATGATAGGCAGGAGTTGGAAAAACGCAGGGAAGCTTCGGCAACTTCTGAGTCCGGTAAGTTTAAATTTTGGCGCTATGAAACCGTATTAATTGCACAATGTAAGCGCAAAAACTATAATAAGCGGGCTAATTAGGTTAACTTTTAAGAAAAAAGGTTTCTTCAGATTTAACCACGATATGACAAAACCTATGCTTTAATAACTGGTTGTACAGCCCGACAACTGGTAGGTAAATGGGGTCGAGGTCGGTTGTATCCTATTCGAAGTAATTTTAGTCGTCCAACAACTTAAGGTTATTCATTAAAGAACGGGAAATATATTTAAAAAACGCTCCAGCACAAAGTTGGTAACAAGAACTTTGATGATTTCGACTTGAATGTCTGAAGTAATGTTGCTAAACATACCAGATTTCAAAATCAGTTACATGGTTACATAAGGCATGTCTATACAGTTTGCTGACACAGATACAGAGTTGAACGTAACGGCTGCCATATGTGTTTGCTGTAACCCACTGGCGCATGTTGCAAATGAAACATCACAAAAGACACTGAATAGTTCCTTTATAACATCAGTCTTCTACTCATCCAACTGAATTCCGTGAAAGTGAACTATTTTTCTTAATGTTATCCACAGTTTTTCACAAGTTCCCTTTTTTCTACAGTGTAACATGACACAGATATTCCGTAATTTTAACTACACGGAATTTTCGTAAAATACCACTTATACTTATCTCTGTCGTTTTGAAAAGCACAGCCGTGTTGATTAAAATTTTACCAGAAAATCGTTCAACTTAAGATTGTTGTATAACCGTTGATTTTTATACGATCAACACAATGGACAAATTTGAACTAAGGCCAGCATGTTAAGGATAATGCGAGAATAATAAACTTGATAAAAGGTAAACTACTACCATACTAACGGTATTTGACATTCTTGCATATTCATTCCTCGCCAAAAGCACCGCTGTAACTACATTTATCGGTGATCAAACCAGTCAGGCTGAGGTAGCTAGAGCGAACTTGTGACCGACAGGTTGCTTGAATGGACCAGAAGCAAGTCTATCAGCATAGCTTAACCTAGGCAGAGTAGGACTACTACTGAAGCCTATTGTCATTTCTCCGGCTGAACGAGCACTCGATGACCCGAGTGCTCATCGATTGATGCCTAATTGAAATGTGACAGCGAGCTAGATGCTCTGACATAGAGTACTTGCTATGTTTACGAACCACGCTTGCATAACTCGTGTTCCTTGTAAACACACTTCCTAAGCAAAGCTTTGTGAACTTGAATAGCAAGACTAAACGTGAGCTAACTGCACTATGTATAGGACACAGGGCCTGTATAGGCAAACGTCAAAATGACGCGAATCACATGAGAGGACGTTGCGTTGCCAGGTTAAGGATGCGTGTGAAGGGGATCCCGGGTTCAGATTAATTCATTTATAACCCTAGTCCATTACCCCAACTTGTTGCGACCAGTAAATTCAAATCAGATAGGCATTACATCCATTATGCTGAATACTAATATTAACTGATGCTAACAGTTAGTATGCCCATACAATTCATGGAATGTTGCACACTTGGTATCTGGTTGGCATTTAACCCGAATGAATTGCAAACTAATTCGATTAAAAGCAGTGGACATCAAACAAATGTTTTATTAACATACTTTCCAAGGCCAGAGCAAAAGTTGTGTATCGATTTGGCTGAATTGATCTAGGCTGATCTTTCCTTATTAGTGTACAAGCGCAACTTTACAACATAGCCTGTGACAAATAAAATCAGTAATATACGTGGATTTTACCTCCGACGATATGTCATCCATTCATCCATACTACATCTGTTAATTACTTCCACGGAATGGAAACCTTTTACATTCCCGTCTGAGAGTTTACTGACGTTAATTTAGTCTCCCGGCCAATTTGAATGCAGTACTATTTAGATGGTGTTTATCGCGAGGATGAGGGTAATTCAGAATATGGGTTGAGTACATATGAACTCCGAAAATGGCTACGCTGTAACATGGTGAGAAGGCGGATGAAAGCTATGACCGGTGCGATATTACGTTAATTTAGTTTAATCAGCTAATGCAGTGGTCACGTTTGCCGCTTGTCCGTGTTCTGTTCAGCGGAGTGGATGGTGGCATTCTACGACTGTCCCGAAGAAATGGCCACAAATTTTCGTTCATACAGCTTTCGGAATTTAGGAAAAAGATATCATGACAGAATTTGTATTCCCGGTTGGAATATTTGCTAGATAGCTGTGACGAATACAAGCATCCTTGATATTACAATGGGCCTGACGAAACTATCACACCTAAAAGTTCATTGTCAGTCGCCGAAAACGCCACAGACACTGTAAACTCCATTCATCATAAAATAATGGCATAATCTTCTGAACAAATATTAGTACTGCATATTTCATCCCTCTTGGTGGCGTTTGTTGTATTTAAACTCACCCTGAGACAAACATCTGAGATTACTGGCGGTTCACCGTGATGTTGCTTTACTAAGAAAAATAACGGATTGGATGTAGTCATCCAGTCTTCGGTTTCCAATCACACAGTTCAATTTACGATTGTAATTCTGTATCTTTGCATTCTCCGTCACCGTTTCTGCTAATCTGCTGTGTTTAGTTCTTGTTGAATATGGTACTGTTGTTGGATTGAGTGTTTGTTCCTAGCCGCGTAATATGCGACATCACCTATATGTCGGATATTGTCAGGTTGTCAGAAACACAATCGGAAATTTCTGCGGTAGGCTCGGCTGAAGATGAATGAATGATCACAGCTTGACTAGCAGTTCATTCGCCCGAAATTTTTATCCTCACCAAACAAGTCAATCAGAAAAACCAACGATGTGATAAAGTTTACTCAGTGCAATGTGTAAAGCATCAAACGTACATATTCATCCATTCATTCATTATTGAAACATACTGACCGTCGAACAAAATAAGACAGTGCAATCAATATCACTGGCGGAATCCGGACACCATGAATTAAAATCATATGCGTATCCCTGTTTGGTTATGTCTTTGACAAGCCTTGGAAATTTCGTTCAACACAAAAATTTTCTCTTTTGGATAAGGGCACTTGACCACTCAACACACTCTGTGGGATCACATCAGAGGAATGCATTGAGATCAACTCCGTTCTATCCATGTAGTTTGACCCAATCGGTTACAGACTTTAGAAACCACGGTACTCAGGGGCATGCACTCGATCCACTATATTTGATGCTTCAGTGATCATTGGTGAATACAGGTGATTCTTATGCCCAACGATTTCCATTCAAGATGTTACTGTTCGTATGGTTTCTCACGTTCGCCGACGGAATGTTAAACAATGCATATAGCTTACACACTGAACAAAGTAATCAGCCTGAACTGTTTGTGTACCAACGTGCTTGAGGTGCCACATCACATGGGAAGAAATTCAGTTTCAAGAGGTTAATGGCCTACCTCAGTAGATCAACCACGTATGAAGAATTTGGAGTAGGGGATACGGCTTTTCGTACGCTGACGAGCAACTAAATGAGCACCAAAATATGCACCGGATTCAGCCATCGTAAGAAGACGAGATTCATTTGTCTCAGGTCTAAAAGTGACTCATCGAGGACGTTAACTTTGAGCTGAAATAAATAATGTACATGACGGCTCATGCAGTCCCTTACCAAATACCTTCAACCTCGTCTAACAATTTTTACTTTATTCTCAAACGATAGTTCGATTTCCTTGGTAGTAAAGTTCACGCCTTAACAAAACAAACACTTCTAATATACAGCTGCGGGCCAGTCACTACGTTACGTATCTGACAAAGATTACACGGACAAACTGCTCAGTCATTTTAGACTTTCAATCAAGACTTTTCCTTTGTCACTCTGTACTTTAACTGAAATCTGCTCTAACTGGGAAAGTGCCACTTATCGATGGTCTCAACAATCAAAACAAACTTTTCCCTAACACACTTGAACAAAGAAGTCGGAAGCGGTTTTCTGCTCAATTTACCTTTCGAACACATTTCACCGCATCTCAGCATACACGCGCTGCGGTCTGAAAGTGTATAGAACGGAGTTTACCGGACGCTGTGAAGCTAAACAACAAAATCAACAACGACACATACACATACGTACATCCGTGTACTCATGAACAAGTTTTTCTGCACACAGAGAAGTGGCTTCTATTTACTAATTACTGCTACCCTCACGAACCAGAAAAGCCTTTGATTTCATTTGCCTAACGTATCGAATAGGCCTTTTTCTTCAGGTCTTACCTCTGAGAACAAACACCAAGTGGCCGCTGGCTTTTTTGAATATTCTCCTGAAGCGCCGGAGCAACGGCATTTTGCTGCAATCCGTCTACCGGGAACAGAATTGGACGGAGCAGTACATGATCTTTCACAGTTTTGTGCCGTTCCAGTAAAAGTGTGGCCTAGTATGAACTTTGCTTTGTGGTGAACGATTAATCTCTTCTAGAGAAGCGTTGGCCAGAGAGATGTTTCTGAGAACCCCACTCAAAGAAACGATCCATCTATCAGCAGTGGTGCAGAAAATCCACAAACAAAAACCACCTGCGGCAACGGCTTCAGTAGCTCCAAAACAGAAACTGTCTCAGTTTGCCTTAGATGGCTCATGACGGTAACACCCTGTCGAAAACCCGTCTTACAGCGGCTATGGGGCACACGTTTTACGCAGCCCAGCTGGGCATTAGATTACGTTACACAACAAACATCGAAGACTCCTATGGTTTGCGAGGGTAACAGCAATTAGTAAATAGAAGCCACCTTTCTGTGTGCAGAAAAACTTGTTCATGAGTACCAGGTTGCCCTAGTGACTGATGCACACGGATGTATATGTGTGTGTATGTCATTGTTGATTTTGTTGTTTAGCTTCACAACGCCCGCTGAACTCCGTTCTATACACTTTCAGTCTGTAGTGTGTGCCTGATGAGACGCGGTGAAATGTGCTCGAGAGGTGCATTGTGCAGAAAATTGGTTCTGGCTTCTCTGACTTAATTGATGTTTGGTATCAAAATGAAACCCATATTGTGGTCATGACTTTTGAGTTGGTTGATGGACTATTGGAAAAAAGGGCCATATAAATTTTGACTCTCACCGCAGCCAAACGTAGTGTAGCTATTGGATGCAATGACCTTCTTGCAATCCGTCATCATGGCCACCTACATCCATGCCTGTCTGGGACGCAACAGATCACAAGTTAACCTCTGTTCAAAGGGCGATCGTTTTTTTATTGCCCAACTGCACCCTTCCACTGTTAAGCCTAAAAGTGGAGCAGCCTCAGACCCGTCTGTGGTGCCTATGCTTTGTTGGATTGAGATAGAGAAACCAATCCTTGTTATATCTCATGAGCGTGTTGGTAATTATTCGTTTGACTTCACGATCGTTATGATTAAACCATCAAATTTAAACTCCGTGTTACAGTGATTGGTATTGGTGGAACAGAGTAGTGGGTAAAAATTCCAACGATGATGGCAACTTTGCGGCTTTGCTGATGTTTGTAGTATGGTATATACTTTAGAACTGAAAACAACTAATGAAAATTCCGGTTGGCGTTCTGTTCGACCCAGCTACTAGAGCCGAATTTCCAAACATATCAAGTGGTCTACTGGCCTGGCTTGAAAGCTGTGCTGAAATGCAGACAATTTTGTAGTAGGACCTTGTTAACAAACCACCCCTCTGTGTGTTTGTTGTACACCGTAGTACATCGGAATGAACTGCTATGATAAGGCTATCTAGAAAAACCAACACTGGAATCAACCAGCCTTGCGTAGCACCAAAAATAACAGTTGATTTATCGTGAGGTGTTAATCAATTTGTGTCTCGTTGGTTTGCCCTTAAGTGATATCCGTTCACTCATTAAGTACGACTTGCTCAGTAACATCCGCTTGATTCGTGCCTATGTAAGAAGGTTCCAGTTGCTTCTCGAAGCCATATTCCGCTATGACTGCTAGTCACATGTGCATATCCTTTTTACCTTTCGTTGTAAGAGATCTAATGACATCCATATAATCCTATAAGCTGATAACTTTATTAGCCGAGGAAGCGCCTGGGTACTTGATATGCACCAACTTTGCCACTTAACTTTATCATCTATGCAAATTCATTGTCATCCTGGAGAATCGACTCAGGTCTCCACACCGCTGAAAGTAAATATAACCATCTGAATATATGTGCGATCAGCAACGTTATTTTTCTAGAGGACAGTTTTGCAACAAAAGATTACGCCAGCTTGCGATACAGACTTACGCCATAATCGTTTCTCACACTGTTGTTTCCGTCCCGGTTGATTTCTCTTACGAGAGGTACAAATGCTCCTTTATACTGAGCTTCAACAAATTCACCATACTGAACGCCTCGACAAAAATATGACTTTGCCTCCCACTTCGCTTGGACAGCTTGGTGACATTGTCGTGACAGAAGAACTACATTACTCAACAACTTGTCTACTGTATTGCAACTAATCGTCTGTCATCTACAGTGTTCACCTACAATTGTTTTCCTCTCTCAACGGTTCCTTATGGTCCACGTTCTGCTTATATGTCTAAATCCCTCAGCCGTGGTTGAAGTAATACAAATTTTGTAGAGAGATCTTCCTGATTCCAACATCTCCAAAATACTTAACCCATTGCCAACCAGCGCGTTGATTCTGAGTAGTGCTGATTCAGATGTTTGTTACTATGGTCACAAAATTTGTACAACAACAATGACATCGACCTTTAATTACTTCCTCACCTCAACTATAAGACCATAGTTGTAAATTCGGACAATCCGTAGCCCCAATTAGCAGACGAAGCTGAACTTTCTTTTAAATGCAACATTTCCGAAACACCCCTGCCGGCGTATACATTCGCTGGACTAGTTGCCAGAAAGAAAATGTATTTTTTGGGGTGCATTTTTCAAGCTATGTACACTTTCTCTACATTTGCCACATCGATAGTCAACTTCCAGATAACTCTAGTGATCATTTGGGTATCCAAACACGCATCAATGCTACAGACGTGTTAACACATCAACGATTGTGAGCCTAGGAAGTGACAACAATAAGAGTTTACAAAATGTGAAAAGGTGCACTTTTGTGCATCTCTACGGTTGCATTCTGTAATTGACGTTTTCTGTGGAATAAAACCAAAGTTTCAAACAATCGTACACTGGACGCGATAATTCACAGGAAAGAATGCTACAAACATACACACTTAAATTAGGTAAGTCAGAGTTTGCCACGTTGTTTGAAAGAGACGTATAACCAACTCGCATTCCTTACATACGGCACTGTTCAGCTTTTTGATCAACAGAGCCTGTGCGAAGCAAATTTGTTGGCGTTTAAGAACTGCAACTCGGAAGCCAACAACTTTTTTAATGACACCGATTCCGATGCGACTGTCGAGTCAGCCCCGTCGATGGGATGATGGCAAAGAGATGTCACTGATTATCTGGACGTATTCTGAAGCAAAGTAATTACTTGGAAGGATAAAATATCATTACATTCACTCAGTCAACACGGGACTGACAGGTAGGGTCCTTGATTTTGCGATATCCTCTAAACAAAGATCTTCGAATTAATGCTATCGAAACATGTATGATCGTGCACGCCACTGGCAACAGTTGACTACTGCATTTTTTGCAGGCACTGTTCAGCAAACGGCTATTCCTACCCTCTATTGATAGAACGAACTGATCGTTAGTCTATATCGACCACAACCGCTCATATACACAGATCTACTAAGCGCATCCGTCTGTTAGGTTTTTATCTGCCCGTAGCATTGTTTCCTGACCTATTGGTGAACAGGTTAGATGTCCAAATTGAAATCATTACCTGTATAAATGTGACAAGATTTCGTGTAGCGTACCTTTAGAACTTATTTCGTTGTCCTATATCATCAAGTCTATCATTTGGAAGCAACTATTCTAATAAAGACCTAAAAGTTAATCTTGAAAAACAATTTTTAAAACCCAATAAAGCGATTTCACATGATGTCAATGATGTTTTAACGAAAATTTTAAAGCTGGCCTTTTACATCCGGCATCTGAACTCACAGTGCATCCCATATTGCCTAACAAATTTGCGCACCCCAACGGAAGTACTAGTAAGCAGTTGTCCTGACCAACCTTTTGTTCAAAGACTTTTACATTTTTAGTAGGTTCTTGAAATTTATGTCATTCTGTAGTGGTTATCACCACAAGCAGTTCCTTAATTTAGTCATATGTCGCCAATGTGTAGTGTAAGAAAATTCCAAACTTTTCTGAATGTTTTTTAACGTCTTTCATTATTTTCCAGTTTACGCATTTGTTTCCACGCACCTCATGTTACGTCTCATTCGATTAATCCTTATTTACTTAGATTTCTGTGAGAAACATTCGTATCTTCTAGATTAGCCCAGCAGCCGACTTAGTGGTTGGTTTCAACTGATGTCGATTTTGGGCGTTCATCGGTACCCCCGTAAGGTTCCTGATTATTACCATTCTTGTGAGTCAAATGTGCTCAACTAATTATCCCCCATTATTTTAGAGGTGAATCTATGCAAAAACCAGAAACTCTCCCATCGGAATACATAGGACGTATTAATGAACTGACTTGATTTGCACTTAACCTGTACAATTGAATATTTTATGTAATCCACTGATGGGAACTCTTGTATCTCGTCATGTATGTCTCCTTGTCGTCCTGATCACTGAAGTGAAATGGCCTAATATATGGCGATGCAAAGACGTCGGATTTCCAATCTTCTTTTGCAGACCTTCTCATCTGGAGTAACGAGCGGGTTATCAACTGGTTAAAGCAGATTGGTCTCCAACAGTACGCAAGCAAACTAATTGATTCCGGTGTGCACGGAGCGCTGATGGTACTCGATCCGGATTTCAACGCTGCTTCACTCGCCATCATTCTTGGAATTCAAGTCACGGACACAAGTTCTAGGTAGACTATCCAACTGAAGTGTACTTATGCAAAAATCCCTAAGTGCATTTTAGAATGTCAAGGAAGTTTTAAACCCTTAATCATTACCAATAAGGAAATAACGTTACTTGAATCAAGGACCTTCTGGTATACTGTATATTTTATGTTGAATATTTCGAATCTACCTTTGTAAATAATTTAGTTGTTAGTGGGAAACTGCCTCATCAGTTGGAAAATCACACATCCAGAGGGCATGTAATGACTTTGGAAATCCAGGCGAACTGTCTAATTTAATTCAGCTTGCGAATTGAAAGTTCAAACTCAAGTCTGATGTCCAGAAGATTTATTCAACGACTTGTTGCCGGACATGACTTAACATGAGCACCGGTTGTGCAAACGCGAAGTATCGGTTGATTATATGCAATCTTCAGAAGATTTCCGTTAGTTAATCTATGAATGACTGTTGTCAGTTCAACTTCTCCATGTATTGAGAGGATTTTGGGAATTTTTCTTTGTCCATACTTAACATATCCTCTGCTTTTGTAAATCCGCATGCTTTATCACTTCAGTGGTAAAGTAGATTCCAGGTTAGCAACAGGATAGGCACCGTTTATCCCTGAAAATTTCTCCCAGCCCTGCTTGCAGCTCCATGTGTAATCCTATCTAACACCTTAAGGTACCTACTGTAATAGGGTAACATGTTTAGACATAAGACACTGCTTGCTTGCGAATGGATTTGTTCCTGTTACGTATGTAGTGTTTGTTAACTTTTTGCTCTCTTGTCACATATTATTCTTTCTACTGCATACGTCCATTTTACATGAAAACCATGTCTAACGTCTGTACCAACACACACTTCGTTCTCATCGCTTCGTCTGCTGCTTTCCCGCAGTCGTGTTTATCGTGAGCTAATTGTGACAACATCCCTTTCTAGCACACTAGAAGAAGATAATTCGTTGGACTTATTCTTTTATTAGGGTGGGAACCTTCTGCCAACACACAGTGGACTTAGTGTGGTAGAATCTATCGTGGACAGTTAATGTGAATCATTGTACTTGCCTTGTGGAACAGTTTATTTACTTCTTTGTTCCACTGCACAATTGATGAGTACGAAGTGGCAAGAACACGTAACCTTCCCATCTGAAATCGGAAGATTGTATGTTGGGTAGATTAAATAAGGTTTTGTGGATCGGCAAGCGGGTCTAAACTATGTTCGTTGGGAGCATGTGCACGTGTGGTCTGACGGGGACGCTGAATCGTGGTCAACGTAAGCAAGATTTAGTCTGTCATTGTTCACCGACTGACGTGTTCCGTTTCTGTTGATGACGAGATATTTGTCTCTACGATCAAGTACTCTGGAAGGACTACCGTACGACGGCTGCAAAGGTGAATGCCAAAGCGAATATAAACAAAAGGGCAAGTATGCAGATCACGGTGAATTTGTTCTTCCTGTAACGTTTTCCATGGGGGTGAAGGTTGAATATGCCACATGTGTTTTCTTAGACGTGTGGCGTGAGTCGCATGCGGGCTCAGAGATACCAGGGAGTCTCTAGGAGAACGTAATATACAACCATAAACGAGCTCCACCGAGGTGCAACCAACCTCTTTCTTAGCAGTGGTTCGCAAGCCAAAAGGAATAACAGGTAAGCGATCAGACCACTTGCCATCCGCCGATGATGTCATTACGGATGATTTTAACTGAAGATGGAAGCTTTCGAACATACCGTCCGGTGAGGGGCGGTACACAGTGGTCGTTTTGTGTTTGCATTCGAGAACACGACTCTAATGACAAAAAAAGAGATTCAAGGGCAGTGGTGATTGTGACCGGGACGTCAAAATTCTGAATCCACGAGTCGAAAAAAGATCGTGTAACGATTTTCATCAGTGTTTTTTTCAAAGGGACGACAATGACCCATCTCGTGAATCGGCCCACACATGTTAAGAATATGTGTATAACCGCTGGAAGAATGGAAGAGATCAACTATATCAAGGTGGACTTGTTCAAAGCGTCTGTTGGGCGAAGCAAAGGTTCCCGGGGTAGTGATGGTACGACGATTAATTTGACTACGTTGACGTTTCAAGCACTGTTTGGCCCACTTACGAACATCCTTACGAGCGTTTGGCCAGATGTAACGTCTGGTGCCTAGCTTCGTTGAGATACGTATGCTAGGTTGTTATAGGAAATGATGGTAGCTAAAAAAATCAAACCGATGTACGGAAAGAACAACCAGTCGAGACTTGCCAGTAGGCATGTCCCATGCAATTGAGTAGTTTCAGAGAGGATTCGACACGAAGTTCGCGAAGTTTGGGGTCTTCACGTGAGGTGTTACGAGAGAGAGAGAGAGAAGATCGATGACACTTGTGGATTTTCGGCTGGCCTCTGAGACAAGGCGTTGGTGACGAAGTTGCTGGAGCCTTCTATAAAACGGGCGTCGTTGATGAACTGGGAAATAAAATGTGGGTGTCTTGTTTTTATCGGGTAGTACCTGTCAGGAGGGACAAAAAGCGAGAACAGGCAACTTGTGGTCAATAAAACAATGAAATTGCGACCCTCCAAAAGATGTCAAAAGTGTTTACTGATCAGGTAAATGGTCAGTAACCCACTGCTAAAGGTACTGTAGCGCGTTTGCGCAGGTTTCAGTTTTTGGGAGAAAACGGGCAAAGGCTGGATTCCACGTCCCGTCGTAAAACAGTACCAACAGCCGACGGAATACACCAGTATGCAAAATTAGCGACACGCAATACTAGCCCCAAGAAACAAAACGAAGTGCATAGGATTGGCTCTCAATGTCCTTGGGGAGTTTCAACAGCTCTGAGCACCGTGGAATAAAGTGAAAATATTAACTGACAATGCGTTGGAAAGATTTTAGGGCCTGTGGCTATAGATAGACTATAACGGCACTCATTTTCTCGAGAAAGGTTTGAATACCGTTACTGTTGATTCGATGTCCAAGAAAATCTATGGAAGTAACTCCCAATATACACTTCATATAGTTTGGTGTCACTTCGCACTGGTTAAAACGTTCCAACAACTTCCGAAGATTTGACTCGTGTTGTCGAGCGTCTTTACTCGCTACTAAGACGTCGTCAACATGAACGTACGCAGAATCAAGATCACGAAGCTCTTGACTCATGAATCTTTGGAAAGTCTGCACAGCATCCAACAAGCCAAATGGCATGTGGACGAACTAATGGAGTCTGGAGGGAGTAGTAATTGCGGTCTTTGGGACGTCCTCTGGGGCTACGGGGATCTGATGGTCGGCTCGAACCAAATCCATCTTGGGGAAAACAGTCTTCCAGTTTTACCCGATTGAGAAGTGAATATGAGGGATGGAGCATTGATGTGGAACGATGACGGACGCCAGTCGCCTGTTGTCTTTTTGGGAATCATGTGAAGGGGTAAAGTCCACGGGTTATTTGAAAGCCGGACAGCGCCAAGTCGTAAGAGGCATCCGAACTCTGCTTTGGCTACTTTGAATCTCAGCGGTGGTAAACGTCTAGGACTTACGAAAATAGGTGGTTCTTCGTTGACGATATGGTAAAAAGAACGTCGTGTTTGGGCGAGAATGCTACATTGGACGGATTGATAAGGTGTGGAAATTAAGAAAATGGCTGCAAAGCCGTTGTCTGGTAAGGCTAACCGTAGTCCAATCGAATCGACTGATATGACCTTGCCATGTACGCACAAGATTGTTGTGCTGTCAGTCAAATTCCGACTGCTAGCGTCTACTATGAGTCTGAAGGATAATAAAAATCAGCCTCGATTGTTTGGTGTTACAACTCTACAACCGTAAATCTCTAGGGAAACTAAGGCTTAAGACAAAGATCCAGAATGAGTAGCTTCTAACCGTGCGTTGGAATCGTTGGAACACTGGTTGTCTTCACTCTGTACAATATCGGCTGAAAGTTGCGTTTGTCATATTTCTGTGAGATAACCTCTATCCCCTTATCATTTAGAACATTTGAGACAGTCGAACGGTCGGACGCATAAAATGAGCAACAGTTTGGTGAACTATAAACAGCCGTTGCCATTACTGTCCGGTTTCGGCGTTTTTCCGAATGGAAATTATCTGGAGCAAAGCTACATGACTTGGTACAGCGGATTGCTTTAGAGTCAAACCGACGGTGACAATAACAAGGGATCGGCGGCGATGTGTAGAGCCTATCGACTCCGTTACCACTTGTTTAGTGATTACAGAGAGCTGCACAGTTATGCCGGGAAACTGTTGTTTCAGAGCAATAAGTTCCGTCTGCCAACGGTGGTTCGAAGACACCTCTGGTGAATGTACATGGGACACGGCCTTGATAATTCTTGTATACCTGGTCGGCAGCTCTAAAATTTTATAAAATGGTGCCCTTACTGAGTGCAGACAATATTTTTCGAACATAATCCGGCAGGTTCTTAATCCACGATTTAAGGAGGACTGGTTCGCTGATCGTATGTTTGTTTTGTAGCTGTGTCATATGGTGGAGGAGTTGTGAAAGAACTCTGTCGCTCAGCCCTACTCCTGTTGAAAAGTTACGAAGGTTCTGGTAACCGGTGGCTGCAGTTCATCCGAAGATCGCGACCTTTAAAGTATCACGGGGGCTAACACTGGTTCCAGTGTAACCAAGGTAAGCGACTTCGGTAGCGACCTGCTAGGAGAGGTTGGTAACAATGAAAGCATACAAGGACTTTCGCGAGCGGATGCATCAAGAATCAAAGATCGCTTCGATTTCAATAAACCGAAACCTAGGATCACGACTACCGAACTCAGGAAGTTTAGCACAGACTGTATTTTTCGAGGCGGCAGAACCTGGTCCAGAACCTGTCATGTTAAAGGAAAAATCACTTACAAAAATTGAACTGATCAAATGAAGAGAAAACTCCTGGGAGTTATGCAGGAAAAAGACTAACTAGATGAAACTAGTTTAAAAAACTAACTAGGTAAACATGAGCCCACCAACTATGCTTTGGAACAAAGAAGTGAGTTAACTGTTCCACAAGGCAAGTGCAATGACTCACATTAACTATCCACGATAGATTCTACCACACTAAGTCCACTGTGTGTTGGCAGAAGGTTCCCACCCTAATAAAAGAATAAGTCCAACGAATTATCTTCTTCTAGTGTGCTAGAAAGGGATGTTGTCACAGTTAGCTCACGATAACCACGACTGCGTGAAAGCAGCAAGTGAAACGTTGAGGACGAATTGTGTGTTGGTACAGACGTTAGACATGGTTTTCATATAAACTGAACGTATGCAGTAGAAAGAATAATATGTGACATGAGAGTAAAAAGATAACGGACTCCACACACGCACAATTTCAAATAATTTATCATTGGAGTTTTCTCAGATGATCTAGCTTTCGCCAAAGTGTATCCACGTTATAAATCTGTTTATCACAAGTTATCCTATACTTCTATTAAATATGTGGTCCATCCACTCGACTACATTTTACACTTCAACTGCTTTCAAGTAATCAACACTAGTGGGTAAAGTTCATTGAAATGCGTTGCATAAAATCAGTTAGTTGGATGGGTCGTTGATTACCTGAAAGCGCTGGCAAGAACTATCCACCGAATTACACAGAACTTATCCTGACACGTATGAAGTCAAGAAAATATTTCGGCGAATCAACGAGTATATGAGCAAATTTATGCCAATTCTGGGATATTTGAAAAGAAGAGTACAGCGTTTTCTTCAACAACTTGATACGGAAATCGCTCACGGTGCCATTAAGCTGAAGCTCTTCAAAGGACAACTTCGTGGACCCGGTAAACAAATGGTTGCTGTTAAATTCGAGGAGCATCAGGTCGCTAGGTTTTTACAAATTTTCTACTTGCATTGTGTAACGGACGAAACTTGAGCGATATATGGGCTAGAAAGAGGAGTGTGAGAAACTGTACGCAAACAGTAATTTTACTCATTACTAGAGTGAACGACGGTCCATTTGCACCATGTTATAACGTCTGTTGGCATTACACAAGATGTGGGCGATCCCCTCATGAAGGTTTACGTCTTCCAGCAACCCTGATATCTACTAGTGACTGCGTTACATGTGACTGTACGCAGCTGAATTTTTTGCAAATGCAGGGACTTTCCAGTTTAAACGTGAGAGATCACTGAGTCTATCTACTCAAATCTTGGATGGTTAGCCAGAAAGTCTGTCCAAAGGAGAGGAACGAGATCAACCATGGGTGAGGTTCAAGTCGAAACTAATCAGTCCTTCTAAGACCCATTGATAGATTACTATCGTTCTACGAATCAATCAGGGAATCGCCGAAGTTTCTGACTGGTTTGAAAACCCTACTCTCAGATATATTACGGTGTGAAGGTGTCGGACAAGACGAACTATAAAAACACAAATCTTAATAAGTTCACACTCATATTTCCTGAAAGATTCCCACTCGCTGACTTTAAACTATGGATTGAAACCCGTTACTCTGTATTGTACATATGTGTATATGTGTACGCAACGCTTCCCAACCTCTGTCGTATCGCAGCCTCCCATTTACATCAAAATTGTTTTAAAATAACAAATCCTCATTTAGGAGGCATTCACTAAATTAATCACTTCAAACTAGACACCCTGCTCCAGATTGCGCCATAAACTTACGGAAGTTTACAAATCTGTGCACTGGAGACTACACACCGAAGCACGCAAGGCTCAGATTCGTATTAACTATAGATACCATGGTTTCCTATGAAAGATAAATGTGCATTGAACTCAGAGCTGCTACAGTCATTCTCTGGCACGTATTAGTCTACTTTCTGCCCATTAACTGTTCCAACGTGTTCATAAAAGAATTACTTTGTCTCTGGACTCCGACGGTCACTGAGTTGTTACCATAACGTCCTCAGCCCCGCAACGTACAAAACGTCTTTTCTTTTGCTATGCGATCAGAGTCGAAAAAATTCGCACTTCAACCAAAAAATGTAACAGACAAAACACGCTGTCAATGATAAAACTCATGTTTAAATTCTCAGAAGTTTTTCAAGAGGTACTGTATCTTCCACTTTCAGTGTTGAGTACATTACCTTTCCAGTGGATCCAGATGTAAATCTCACTTCTGCAAACAATGCAACTGTCCTGTTGTTGACACTGGTCAGCCTCTTTTAACAGTGTCATTGTCAGCCTTCGTTGTGGCCAGGTATATTACTGAATGGTGGGCTAATGAAAACTTGTGTGGCCAACTCCCCAATAAGCCGACCGAAAAAGTATAGTATTCACTTGACGGACGCACTAGTATAATCTATTTATGCAAGCTTGCCACAGCTTCAACAGATCACCATTTTGTTCAAAACGTTAACTCAACGATCAAGATGGTTTTATGCCAGGTGATCCATTACAAAATGTTTCGAACATCAGGTTGGGCACTTTTGCTACATCGTTTTCAGGCTGTATAAACCATTCAGCTAGCTGGCCGAACCTTTTTTGACGCAATACAGTCGCCAGCTTGTTGATTCGTGAGTTATAAAAAGGGGTATCTATTACGGAGTATTGTCTATCCGTTCGGATTAGTTGTCAATAATTTTCGTGTCATCGGGGCAGATAATTGAGGTGTAGTGAGTATCACTTACACACTTTATTCTCAGACTACTGTGCTAGTCACTATGTGCTGCTGTAAGAGATGTGGGTAGGTACTGAGCCCTTGAAGCCGTATGTGAGGTTTATTCTTCTGAGGAACTCCGCAATATCTGGTGTTCAAGAATGAGCATTAGAAACCATCCATCTCAGTTCATCCCTGTTTTAAACATGATGTTTTCAATTACTTGTGTGTCAAGAGTGACAATTTGGACAGGTGGCCCATCTGAAATTGATTGAGTTGACAGCTTCTAATGAACCATACGTCAACGAATTAACAGTTGAGCCTAACGTCCAGCTAATTCGAATAGAAAAGCTTATCTTTAGTCATTTAGTGTGATATCTTTCAAGCTTCAAAATGTTACAAGGCTTTTGGGTCCTTCTAGGCTCAGTTTACCAAGTTCAGCTCAGTCGTGGACATCAAATCCGTTTCCACTTCAAAAAGTTTACTTTTAAATCGTAGCGATCAGCATTAACTAATGCTTTTCAACGAAGAGAAACCGGCATATTTCAGCAAGTATTTCTGAAATGGTATGACTAACTCCAGTATTGTTTTGTTATATTGCGCACAGATACGTTTAAAATAGTGCATGCGATCGTTGTGTGATGGGGAAGAGCGATTGCACTATTCTACTCACATCGTTACTCCTCAGTAGTGGGGTAAGAGCACGGATTTTGACATTGAAATGACCGCGGAAAAAATACAGGAAGAAACATTGAAGTGTAGCATCTTATGAAATAGTTATTGCTACATAAAGGAACTAAGGATTGGCGTTCGTCGCATCCGTGACGTCCTGGGACCGGTGTCGTACGCAGATGCGTGTTTTGGTTTGTAATCCTGTTGAAATGCATAACCCATGTACTGATCGCCTAAACTAAACGACCCTTGTGCTGTCCGCGTTCTTGACTCATAACGACGGTTATGTATTTCTGCATATCCTGTAGCAGATGTCTGACGTTTCCTTTGGTCGTGACAACTACCCCTGGTAATGAGAATGGTGGGTCGTTTACCCCCTTTCGATGAGGCCCCTGTGTGACACACACTTCTGTTCCAATTTGAGTTTCCATAAATGCACTCAGCAGTACTCCCTATTTTTAACGAGTATACCCACTCTCATCAAACAAATGTTTTCGAATCGATCTTTTCCATTAACCATAGAATGACTTGCATTATTTGCATTGTTATTGCGTATTACTCATTTCTTTAGGAATATTCTTCAGGAGCGGTTAAACAAGTTACTTCAACCATATCGCTCCTCAAGTTGGGCTTCATCAGTCTACTCGCCAAATAGACTAAGCGACAGCCGTCCAGCTACAGATGACTGGCAAAGAACGACTGAGAAGAAGCATCTAGAGTATCTCAGCAGTTACACAAATATGACTGTTGAAAATCAACATGATGGTCTCGCTAGCTTTCGATGTAGAGATCCAGAAATCAGCCAACCACAGATCGCTGTCCGCAACCAATCTTCTATGCGAGACTATAGTGGGAAAGAGACACAAGGGGTTGCGCCTGTCAACTTAGCTGCAACAACCAGCAATGGGCTGTCTCGTTTCTGATTTTATGCCTGCAGCCGGAAAGCTGCAGGACTTACAGAGTGGGGATAAACCTTCAATTTCAGGTGAGCGGCTCAAACTATACTTCTGTTCATAAGTACATTCTTGTGTTCAAGTGTGAATTTGTTCGAAAATGATTAGTTACAGATAAAACTTGTGTTGCAAAACACGTGATAGTGACTTGTATGTAGATGGTTTCAAATGCTGCAGTGTGCTATTAACTCGCGCTACTCTATATGTGTAATTCGAATGGTCGATGTGAATGCACATTAAGTCTTCAAGCGGGTTATGAAATTGTTGCTTACATTTTATCGTTACAGGAGATTTGAAAAGAAATCAGCCTCCAGACAAACACACCACATTCATCTGACTAACTACTCTAGCAACTAAACGACGTTTTCACTGCTTGAGAATTGCTCGCCTTCTGCACAGCGTGACGCACAGAGCTGTTTACTGTCCAATGTACAGTTAGTATTTATCAAATAGTTCTTATTCTTGGTAACAATTCATGACCGTTGCTTTTCCATTTTATTTTCCTGTGATCAAACGACTTTCCACGCCAGATTTTCGTTTACTCTAGCACAAAAATCTAATACGTGTCCGATAAACATTCATTTCCTCTCCAACTCAACCTCCTTTCAGAAGCAATCTTTCTCAGTCCCCGTATAATGCTTCACATTCATTAAAACAAAGAGATCATTCTTACTGCCGTCGGAACGAAGCAGTATAGAAGACTAACACCACCCAATTGTGCATCGTGTACTTAAACAACATGTATTTGCAACAGTTATAAAATTCCGAAACAGACGTTACAAACAAGAGTATGAACTGCACGTGCTTGATACAAGCACACCATTTCAGTCAAATAAAACTGTTTGAACTTCGATTTATTTTTCTATAGTTAACAAAACTATTTTTTGATAATTCCAAGGAGCTACATTAATTCAAGAATACCTTCATGACTCCCATCTACCGTATACTTGAAAATCGAGTTTTCCGGGTTTTATACCACAGGGTGATATTTATCACATAATGATATCATGAACAGAACGTGTGCTATCAAACTATCTATAATTAAACAGAAGCGGAAGCGGTTGTTGTGTTCAAACCAGTAATTAGTCGCTGGTCATCGGCGACATTAAAGGACCGCGAGCTCAAAGCTGTCATTACGTCAAACTGAACAGGCCATTGACATTTACCAAAAACGCTCATAAGCAACCATAGGTTTTACCTTGCCCCGAGAGTTGAGATCTCAGCAGGGAGTTGCATATTGTAACACTGGAGTTGGTATCGTCGAAGCTATCTAGAGAAACGACCCTCCCGAATAAATAAAATGATACTTGAGTGAGACAATGAAGTCAAACACGTATAACCCTCCGGTTTAACGTAAGCACTTGAGGGAATGTGAAAAGTTTTAAAGTTATCATTGAATAGACATGAGATATAATTTGTATCCAGTTTCAAACGTGCATGTTGGGCGCACCACATAAACGACTGAGATGCGCGAGCTTCGCCGATTTGCTCACACACTACTCCTTGATTAGCACTTAGCGCGCCAGACTTCTATTTTGCCATTCCTCGTGGATGGCTAACGCTTGTTCACACGACGTACACTAGTGCTTGTGATCCGAACCAGTACTCATTGTAGGTCTCTCACACGTTGTGTCAGTGTTGCCGAAGTAAGAGAAGTAAGTGTGCACAAAAGACAAATTTGATTGCTGATCTACTTACCGGCTATCGAAGCAGACTTATGATGCAGTGTGAGGATCAACAGAAGTGAACTAAGGAGCTTTCCGTATTACCGTACGTGGGACTAACAGGACATCTATTTAAAATGGAAATCGATTTCGAACTTGGAATATTGCAACCGTAAGAATTATTGGACTAGATTTCAGATCTCTTCGGAATAGAACTGCCTTACCTCAATCAATGAAAATGAGAGTAACAAAAGATGAATGCTCAAACAAAATGACGATTTGTCCCCTACACACCAGAAAGTTTCAGTTATTGTATTATGACGAAAGTCGCATAGAAATGTGAAACGTTGTGATAGGATCAACACACAAAATTTATAAAAGACAATAATTTAAGGGGCAAGATTTTACTGGTGCGCTCCTGTCGGAGTGTCTTGTGATCGAATATAAGTTCGTCCGGGTCACTCACAAATTTAGTTGTTTCCGCGTTTATTGGCGGTTTAAGATGTGGCCTTGTTACAAACGCTATCGCTCGGCCGCTTCTCTCAGTGTGAAAAAGGTACTACAAGTTGTTTACTAACTGTATTCCGCTCGCCTATAACTTTACTCTTTTAAATGTTTGCTGCTCATTTGACATCGTCAAACTCTGCCTCCTGTGAGCAACGAGGTATTATTCCTGGGTATTCATTTTGATTAAATCAGCCCACAGATTTTGAGTACATGTGAACCACTTCGCAACCATTACTTGACACACGAGGTAATTTCTTAGTCCTAACACATACAGGTTTCTAACTTTTGAACGAATATATTGTCACGTGCTCCGAATAGAAGTAGGGTGTGCGAATCGACAACCGGACGGCATATGTCACGGAAACTTTCTTATAACCTGTTCGTTGAGAAATTGTTGTCAACAATGTTTGACACTTCAGGCCACAGACAATCAAGTGACTTCCTCGTATGGTAACACAACCCTCAGTGATGTTATATGGTAACCATTCGGTGTTGATCAGAACAGGTGGGGCCAGTCAAGTTTGGTTCGACCTGGCTCATACCGAACTGCCTGATATTCGAGCAGCCCGCCACTGATAGAACGAGTTCTAGATGTCGTGGGTAGGACAGGACTAATGTCAACAGACCTTGCATACTCCAGTTGAGTATTCCACCTTTATGGTCCCTCAACAGGAGAAACAACTGGTTTCGTTCGGGACGGGACATCCAGGAATTTTTGCAGGCAATACAGATGCGGATTCTAACACATCCACACTCCACAGGTTAGGTGAAACGAAGCGATAAGAATAATACCTCAATAATACCGATAAGTGGCATTGTTCTCCTGGTAAATTATCAACGGCAAGGTCAGAAAAAAACGCTGTTTCATTCAGAATATGTATTGTATCCAAAACTGTCGTTCTAAAACAACCTCCGGATAATGAACTATTTCCCGAACGAACAGTAGTTGCAGATGGGATCGCAGACTGCGGAATTCTTGCGGTGGAACCACGTGATATTGTATTTTAAAACAAATCATTATTAAAGGCCGACCGCAGTTACTAAAGGTTATGAAAAAATATGTTCGTGTTTTACCAGGTAACACGGCCGAAGTGAGTGATATCCATTTTCGTGAGTATGATTGCATAGAAATTATTACGCTTCAGAAAACCTAGCTACATAACAATTCTTAGCGCGTTGTTGGAAGACTTTCACATGGCGTCTATTTACAACTTTTCACTGTCATCAAAGTCGGCTATTCAATAAATGGTTCATAGTCTTTTAGAGGAGTATATTCGCAGAGTGATGTGCTAGAATAACACCAGAAAAGCTGACGGTTTAATACGGTAGTGGATGGTTGCTTCGCGTCAGCCCTCTAGTCATTGCAAAATTTAACAACTTTCTCGAGATAGATCAGTCGGACTGGATAATGTCCTGCCACCCCAAATGTTATCGTGTGCGTGCCAGACTGAGTCACCAAAAAGGGTGACACAGATTTTACATGTGTGCCTGCCAAAGAATGGGACACTCCAGTGCGTACGTCTACTAGACTTGTGTCTCCCAGGTATACGCAACAAGTACCAGAGGCAAATTCATCATACGAATGGTTGAAAAGGACACGACGCATAATATACAATGATTGCAATGGGTCTCGACCGGCACTAAATGACACCGGTGCCTGGCCAGAGCTACGGAAGTTCGGGATCCGAGCGCGAACAAGCCGGAAGTGTGTGTGATGTGTTCGTTCGGTCACTGGTTGCACGAGCTGCGCTGGAAGCAGCATAAATCAATGGCATTGCTTGACACCACCGTGGAAACGACGGACAGCAGAAAGCGTTTTAGGGCGGGGAAAATTGCAAATGGTTCGTATCCTGTCGGTTAACTGCTGTATGCCGTGCTGTTCTGCAGAATGTCCCAAGAACGCGATTGCTGTTTGGCCAAAAACTCACTTATCCACATTAATAGTCAGGCTGTCTCCTGCCAGTCGTTTGAAGAGCAATATCACACGGTTCAAGTGTTCCATTTTGGAGGAGTCTGTCATCAGAATATCGTTGATATAGGGTTGGATGAAGTCAAAGCCCTCTGTGACGTGGTGGGCAAGCCGCTGAAACGTTTCGGCGAAGATATGGATAAAACGGGAGTGTACAAACTCGAACAGACTGAATAGCTGAATTGTTGAATTTTTCAGAACTGTTGCATTATTCTTGAGATTGTTGAACCTTGTTTGATTAGTGCTGGAAGGTGGCTCTTTTCCTTACTATCTTTCCCAAATAAACCTCGATAATCATCTTTATTCTTACACCAGCTAGTGTTATTGCTCCCTTCGTTCCTATTTATTCTGAGCTCTGCAAGTGTTTGAGTGCCAGATCTAAAAATTTGTCTTCTATATTTCTTTCAGAGTTACTCGTAATTCGTATCATTCCTGGATGCACGAACAGTCTCTTTGCTCCGACTTGTCTAAATATCATTTGTTTGAGTGAGCTCAATTCCGTTTTATCGTCCCTCATTACCGAACGGTACCTATGTGAAATGCAACCCAGCCGTTTTTACTCTGAGTGCCCGTTACATACGTGGACCAAATTTGGGGCAACGTGCAGACACCAGGGGACAGCGTTCTTCTGAAGTAGTTGTCCCGACAACAGTTCTGTAAAAGAATACAACACAAGAAGCATGAGCCAAAGGTCCAATAAGTCATACACATGACTTACACAAACGTAAACTAAAGCGGCGCCAACAACACAGCAACACGCTCTGCTACAAAACTCGAATTTAGTTCACGCGCAAATTGATAGTTTCGACTGAACATTGTTGTACGGGCACATTCTTTTTCTAACTTTTGGGGATCTTTCGCGTTCGAGATGAGAGATCCAATCTCCTTGCACATTGGTTCAACTAGCACCGTATAAAACCAAGTTTTCACGAGCGCTTTCTTGTTAACCCTTTCGAAGAATAACTACTTTCTCTGTCGTTGGATATTGGATGTGCAGATTACGCGTAACTGTGTGTGGGCTCGAGCCGCTAGAGAGCGATTTAATAATGATCACTGTTTACCCGGTGGTAACGTTGGCGGCAGCTGAGATCTGGCGATAGGTGAGAACCAGATTGGGCTTGGTGGACACACGGACGCTTTTGAGACCAGCCATGGTGTCATGAATAAGTGGGATAGAGCATTTATCGGGTACCGTGGCGTTGTCGAATGCGCGACAATCTCCACACAGGGGTTTCAGTATCCTGACTCTTTCGGTAGTATATGGCGTGGCGAGACCCAGGTGCTATTTGACGGGCAAATGTTGCCAACCTTGGGCGTGTGCTTGAACTTCGTGCGTTGTTCCCTGTCTACCCGTTATTAAACGACGGGTGTCGGGAAACACCAGTGGGCCAGTTGTGACGTCGTGCAGCTGAATTGCGCCAGTTACTGACGGTGGCAAAATTGGCTGCCTCAACAGAGTAGGAAACTGCTCGATGAGAGGGGATTAAGTATTCGTGGTGGTTCGGCGATGTACGAGACCAATTGGAGCAGCGTTGGTCACATTCCCCGATAACGGACAGGTTCGTCCTACAGTCAAGTGAGCAACGGTGTCATGCGTCGACTAGTCGGTCGAAATGCTCCAGAAAAATGGTGTTAACAATCGGCACCTGGACGTCAGCCAAAGTGAAATTCAACGGAAAGTAAGGAAAAGACCCAAGTTCAGCGTGCGTGAACGCTGGTCATAAACCCTAATGGGCGTGCCGTTTGCTGCATGTATGGTTGACTGCGTCTGCGTGAATCGTTCGCCAGACTGTGGCGGAAGGACGCTCATCTCTGTACCAGTATCCATGAAGTGACCAACTTCTACTTCCTGGTCTTGAATGAAGAATAGGTTTTTTCCAGAATAAGCAACGTCAGTCACCGTGAAGTGCTGGCCACCTAATTTCCCTGGTTGCTTTTTGGAGAAGGAACAGGGACTGTGGCAGCAGCGGATACAACCACCAAACTGTTGGTATTATCAACTGTGATCGATACTTACATGCCCTGTAGGCGCTCAACGCAGCCTGTAAATACACAGGGTCGCTATACTGTTAGACTATCATAAGTAGTGCGCGTGCAACCCATGCGTGGCACAGGCACGGAATAGACTTATGAATTCGTTCACGCGGCCAATGAATAGTCCCAGCGCCGGAGGCGCTGGTGTGGATTGTGAGGAGATCTGTTTCGCATGTACCCCAGGTTTGATCCCTAGTGTCAGCTCATTGCGTTAGGGCCACCTGACTGTTGGCACTATTGAGGCTTTCATATTCTTAGTCCGTCAGTGGATACAAATTTCATTCAAGAAGTGTTGCGGTGAGTTCGATAGGCATTCCGTGTAGTGCGGAAGCTGTGGATACTTCTGTTCACATTAGTAGGTAACATCGAGCATCTAGGCGATGCAATGAAAGCTAAAATGCTAGCGCGCATAATAATATCCCCTTTAATCTGTTCATTCAGGTTAAGGTGGCCTGTCTGCTGTTGTAGTGATCAGAGACCGCGTGGCTTCTCTAAGGATCCCGGCTGCAGCCTTGTATATTGCTTGTCTGTTCTGTGTGCATGATTCTGTGTACGCCTGCTATAGAAGTCCTGATATGAACTCAGTGCCACTTTCTTCAGCCGCGCAACTAATTGCGTGCAGCGAATGTTTGCCCCTCTTCTAACGACCCATTTATCCCTCTATTATTCAAGGTCGTTTGACCTGGACCTTTTCGAGCGTTCTTCAGTGCACTCGGAGTTTCCACGCACTTCTCTCTCGGCGCGCTTTTGAGTGTCGCTGAGTGGGCTGTGGCCCACTTCACCCTCCTCTTCTTTCTTCCCTTGGTTGCTGCAGTTGGTCCCAGATTAGGCTAGAACCAACGACTTATCATATTTCCTAACATTGCCGGAAATATACGGTTTGTTTTCAAACTCTGACGCGTTCTTTTAGTCCTATATCTGATGGGGCTACGTTTCGACTGCTCTTCAGGAAAGGGGTTTCACATCGTTATTGGACGAGGGTCCAGCGCATACCCACGTGTCCACTACAAATTGGTGAGCCCGACTAGTAATTCGCTCTCTTTCAGCACTCCTGTTTCGCGTTTTTTCTCTGTTTGCTATCACGCCGCGATGAACCCCTGTTTGCGAACGTCTCACTTTTGGTTCAACATTAGAAATTTGTGATCCTGTTCCCAACTCTTTTTTCGCCGCAATTCTACTTGCACTCCTAACACGAATTGGTGAGTCTGTTCCGTTTCGTTCAGTCGTCCAACCTTTTACTGCGCGTGTTTCTTTTCGCTAAACCCCAATATAAGCATGTCCATGATCGTTTTTGTGTCGTTACCGATTCTATTAGGCGCGTCATCTATTGTCGTTGATCTTAAGTGTATCCATATTCATGTTTCACACTTTTTTCCATCAAGTATTTTGCGCGGAAGCCGGTTATGCACAGGGTTACTGATGGTACTGTTATCCGCAATCTTCCATCGTCTTACAATCCATACCTATCCGGTTCCTTCAGTTGCCAACAACCCGTCTGGTGATGTGTAAGTATTCAACTTGCACGTCTAACCAGACACATTTTCAGCGCCAGCAAACTGCAAATCTCCCAAGCCTAAGCACTTCTGTAGGTTTTCGGTAGTTTCCACTTGCATGCGTTACAAGCACCGCCTGCTTAGTTGTATAGCTGCAGATTCCAACTCATTCGAAATCGTTTCCTTTGCACGCCGTCATCACTAATCATCCATACGACATATTTTGCGCCTCCGTGGAAAATGTCATCGTTCGATTCGCGTGGGTCACCTCGCACATTTATCTAACGACGTCCGCCTGCCTAATCGGTTGTTTACGGGACTCACCGGCCAACGCGGCCTCACTGACCTATCTTGACCCCAAGTTCTTTCGCCACATTGCGGTCGACACATTGACACAGCATCTGGTCTAGCTTGATATTCACGGGTCACCAAATCTGGCAGCTCTGGTTTCATTGGCCATCTATCGGACATCTTTACAACGGGGTAACTCTTACAGTTGTAAACAGCACGGTAAACACCTCGGACTAAAGGTCCTCATGACTCGAACCACTAACGCTTGCCACAGCACCATTCATCGACGGGTTATTCTTGCACGAGATCATGTATCTCCACATCCATTCATCTGTTTCTGGCACGGACTGTTCATTATAAGTATCAGCTTGCTCCTAATGTTATTTACGCAAATTTTACTGCTCAAGGTTGCTCACGTTAAATAAACGGAGTGCACTTGCGAACAAAGTATGAAGTGTTCGTGTCTACCGACCCTTCGGACGGCGAATGGTGTTTTGAGATACCCGAAATGAGCCACTACCTGGCTGGAAGCTGTTCACGTAGCCGAAGATATCACATGCCATATATAGATTTTGACATCAAAATCAAGGAAGCTGTTATCTTAACGCACTACCTGTGTAATCAGTTAACTTGCTACTCGTGTAGATCTTCCCTGCCTCCCAACAATAACAACGATATTGCTATTTCTATCAAGCAAACTAATCGCTGGGTGTTGTCATGACCCAGCTTATTGCGTTTGTTATAGCTGAGAAGCCCGCTGTCGCTGCAAAAGTTTTACATAAGACATCTGAAGGTGGGGCCACTCCGGATGTCACACTTCAGAAATTACCAGCCTGGAAAGAATGCATAACTGGTAATGACCCAACAGAACGCCAAGGAGACTTGCTTTAATCTAAGGGTGAGTAAAGTCTGGAAAGATGGAATGACCTCTGCTCCCGACTTAACCCGTTCCTGCCCATTTGATCTCCACCAAGAAATTAACAAAAGAAGCGGCTCCGATCACGCTGAAGTATATCAGCTTATTCGTGTGCTCCTATGACTGCTCACAGTGACTGACTGACTACAAGCTTCGAACAGTTACTGGTGCTTCCATACACCCAGCAATTACCTGACTACATATATCTCCGAATTTTATAGCTAATGGCATTCCGTACGGATCTGATCAGGTCCCAGAACAGGACTCGGACCAACGGTGATATATTGCGCCTTCCTCCGAGCCGGATAACACATTATTTCAGCACTTCTTCCACCTAACCCGGCTCCTTCATCTTAAGGAGAACAACTGGCTGGAGCTCCTCCAGTTCACAGTAACATCGCAGGATGGCAACTCTTGTTTTGGGACGCTTTCAGAGTCGGCGTAGATTTCATCTCAGACGTATCTATCCACCAGGTTTTTTCAATACAGGGGTATATGACTACAGTATCTAAGTGGGTGACCGTCCGCCGGTGCTATCTCTTGATTGCAACTTGTTTACAATGATAGTATTAACGTAGCACTCGCATAACAGCAGCCACATCATTCGGAGTCCCAAACTGTCTTCTACTCTTACCAGACAATTGCGAAACCCTGATGTGCCCTTTTGAACCGTGGCGGTGACCTGTGAGAGCTTGTAGCAGGGGATTATCAGATAAGCAAATTCCGTATTCTTCGAACGCATTTTACCGTCAACGTACGGGACTACTATCCAAGTTGAACACACTCTCTCAGGTCTACCCACCACATCAGACATTTTAGTGGAGGCACCCAGTTCTCTAAAACTCTCAGGTCATCGCACAACATTTGTGATTTCTAATACTGTGATTCAAACTGAATTGTATCGAATGACGATCAAATGTGTGAGAAATGCAGATTACAGATGAGTGCAATTCTACAGAACGTATGCAGCTGGCTAGTAGGTATCAACTGTACAGGAGATTGGCATAGTGATATTGGCATAGGGTATTGGCATGTGTACACTGATCATGCTTCCCTGAGTGTGTTTCTCACATATGCGTCGAGAAATATATCGTTAATATTATTGCAAAAATTGCATGACAAAAGGAGACAAAGCGTGTCAGATATGTTCCTCACATGCATCACACCTAGAATTACCGTGCGGATATCCTTAATTCGGTGATAGTCTGGATTCCAAACGCTTATTTCTTCCTAATATCGGTTCCTTATACATGTAATACGATTCTTATGGAAGTCCCCAACATCTCAAACTCCCAGCGACGTGAGAGTTGCCTTGTCAGTACCACCGCGCCGGTTGACATTACCTTGTGAATGTAAATTTACCACAAACACCTTGAATCAAAGTCAGTGTGATGACGTAGGTATCGCAGTTTTACCCGTATTTGTATAATGAATCCGCGCCATCTCTAATACTGTAGGTTACATTCAGCTGTATAACAATGTTTAGACTATTACTGTTGGGAACGCCGCTCAACCAGTCTAACGATTGGTTGAATTCTGAAGATCAATTGGAATTTCCGTCAGCATTCGAGCTCTCTGGCGGCTGCCGTGTGGTTTTGTTCAAGGTTCTCCCACGTCCAACTCTCTAACGCCCTTAGTTGTTGCATTCGATTTGTTTGAAGACTCACCGTCTTCCCACTGCAACTTCCGATTCACGTTAATATGATTTAGCGCTCGTCGCACTAAGTCGCGTTTTCCCCAGGTACGCAATTATCAGACGCGAAAAGCAAAAGGCCGTTGAGGAAAGAGACCAAAACTTTATTCGACGAATTGTACAGGTGGTCCCTGATAGCGCTATAAAAGGCCCCGATACGCGAATTAGCTCGAGAGGCTAGAGACCGGCCGTCGACGAGAGAGTAAACCGGAACAATGTGACACGTGTATCCTTCGGGTTTGCGTCACGGTCATATGACATATAGACAAACAACCGGACAGCATGCATCATGAGAGCTTTCTTAATAGCCAAGTATGAGTTTTGGAACTATTCTACACACCATACCTCAGGCAGGCCAGTGAAATCTCCAGGACGCTACAACGAGGCTGGGAGGTACGAACTTGGGTACTAGCACCACGAAAAGCTTCTCGCACATTTGGGGAATGGCCCGTGATTCAGTAATATCGTTCTTTTCAACTGCAACAGAATTATTTACAGAGGTCTCATTGGAATTCGAAGCAACAGTGTTTCTGTTAACAGACCGACCTTCAGAAATGAAATCAACCTGATCGAAATGTCTTCGAAAGCAGGAAACGTCTTCCAATTCCAGAATAATAACCATGCGTTTTCCGTGAGACGGAAGAAAAACTGTATTAGCGAGGCGTTAACCGTTATCCTTGAATAATATCAAGGTAACTGTTTTTGCACATTAAAGACGTGTGCACGGAGAACGAGACTTGTGAGGGATTGTGGACTCTTTCCAGTAACCGGCTGCGATGCGTTTCTGTATTAAGTGCGAAAGTTGTCGATTCCTGGATCCATTTTCACAAGCGAAAGTGTTGTTGAGGAAGCAATGGCAGATTGCAGTTTGCGCGCAAAAAAATTTCCCGCAAGTCCCTTAGATTGTGGATGTCGCGGGGCAGTAAACAAATGCTAACATCCAAGTCCTTCAATCCATCATTCCAAAGGCTTTTCAGTTAAGCCGGTACCATTGTCGGCGACCAAGGCAGCACCCTCGCGACAGAACACTTTCAGCAAAGCATGTTGTGTAAGGTCTGCAGTCGTTGATGTAGTGAAGAAGATTTCAGGCCATCTGGATTAAGCATCACTAATCACTAGAAGATAGTATTTTCCCAGAAAAGTGTCACAGTGAACTCTCTGAAATGCTTCGAAGGTAACAGACCATGAAGGCCACTGTGACTGTTTTGTACGAATCTTGTGTTCACATTGGATGCAATATCATGCAGTGGGTTTGATATCTGATTCTAATCCCAGCCACCAACAAGATAAGTGTGCAAGTGACGTCACCCTGTGACAAGGACATCAGTACTTAGGGTCGGTGGAATTACAACACTCTGATCAAGACAGAGCAATCCTTCCGGAGTAATGAACAACTCACGGCGATATTAAAATGCAGGAAATCTACGTTGCTCATGTTGTGACCAACCACATCTTAAGGCGGAGATGAGGTGATCGAAGAATTTACTAATATCGCACGCAAGCCCTTTTTCTGGCAGTGGTTGAACTAGTAAATAGTCAGTGTCGTTAGAGTTTGATTCCGGTGAAGAAATTCTAGATAGGCGATCAACACGGGGAGTGAGATTCGAACTACGGTGAATAACTGTGTGATTATGGGAGCTAAGAGTAATGGCCCAGCGTTGCACCGTGGCAGCAGATGACTTTCCCAGCGACTTGTTAGGATGATACAGGAATCTTGAGGCTTCGTGATCTGTTACACTAGTGAATGGCAGGCCGGCAAGGTACTTATACAGTATTTTAACATCCAACATGCTCTAAGGGCTTCATGTTGAGTCTGGAAATGCCCACCTCCGGCCTTAGAAAGACGACGTGTAGTGCGTATAACAGGTGTACCACAGCGTTTAGGAGCCGCACCTATTTTAATTGGAGAAGCATCAGTAATTGCGGTCGAATGGTTTTTGGCAGATAACGGTTTTAAAACAGTAGTAATTGGAGGATGATGGAGTAAATTACAACGCGTCTTCTCGTGGACCAAGAGAAATTGTTGGTGAATTACATATCGAACATTAGACGAAATTTGGAATAAAGCGTGAATAGTATTTGAGTGCACCAAAAACAGAACGGATTTCATGAAGGTTAGTTGGTGATGATGCACTCACTAATTGGGCTAACTTTTGCAAATCTGGATTAAAACCATTGCCGTCAACAACGTAAGTTTGTCAGGAGTATGAAAAATAACATTACCTTGATAGGTTCCGATACTACTTGAGCCTTTGGTGATTGTACTCATGACATCTTAGGATAAACCTGGCGGAACGTTCAAACTGAAAAGTTGAGAATTGTATCGGAACAGTACGAATGGCGCAGTAATCACAGGCAAATTACTCCATACTTCACCAAATTGTATTTGCTGCAAGCGTCCTCTAAATTGTTTTTTTAGAAGACCTTAAAACTGGATAAACGGCACGATGCATTCTCGGGTTCTTCTGTTGTGTACGTTTCAGTAAGCGTGTATTCGAAACTAACCTGTGATCACCAAGAATTTTTCGTGTAATCCTATCAGCTTTTAGTGGTCACTAGTGCAGTCACCCAGTTTGACGGGTCAACAGGCATTAATATTCTTATACCACACATGGATTTCTATTCTTCGCGCACATGTTCCCGTAAACCAAATGGAACGATAAGCCTCCAACGAAAGACTGGGTCTGGAAAAGTTTTCCATCACTAAACTGGTATTTTAGACAACGTTTCCGTGCATTTCAATCCTCTCACTGACATTGTTTTGTCATGATCAATGAATGATAAGCATTTTGTCCGGAATTTTGATCATTTTGCTTAAATTTATCCGCAGATAAAAATGTTGTCGTTGGTAGACCGTCAGTATATAAGTTTGGAATATCTTATGACCTGTGGTGGACGAAATATTCAGGGGAAAATGAAATATGCCTATCGTGTTGCGGAAAGATTTTTTGTTTCAGTGCGTAAATGATTTTTATCAAGCACGCCGAGGAATGACGCTAATTTAATGTCAAAATAGCCTGACGAGATAGCTGACATTTTGTGATTTGGTAGATAGAAGGAGTTAGCAACGAATGATTAATAAACGTGCGTCGTGTATGTTGTAGATCATTTGCAGTGAACTTGCGCGCTCGATATTCCGTGCAATAGGTGCCGACAATTGATAAGTTCGAGTGTCTATGATTTTCCCCACATGTAACTAGAGCCCACTGAAACTTGGAGGTGTCGTGGGTGTGCAGATAAGACCGCATTTGACTTTCAAACATAATGCGGGCGCAAGTCGGCGTGATGTTTGTCGTATTTACTGCTCATTGTATTCGGGAGTCAGCCAATTTGCTATTATGATAACATGTAAGTCAATGAGATTGTGCAGTTACATAACTCTGCAGAAGATAGAATTCCATGTTTTCCAAGAAGCAAAGTGGTTAAACGAGAAGTGAAGCGGTCTACCGCGTGAAGTTTATTGGGGTGAGAGGCTCGACGGTCAGCCCACGTGCACCTTATGGTCACGACGCCACGACATATGGTTAGATAGACTGACGTCTATGCTAGGCGGTCAGCCTTCGTGCATCCCATAGTTACAACGCCACGACCATAGGCGTACATCACGGGTCTTCCACAACCCATCCCGTCTGTAATCAGGAACCGATATAGCTTCAGGCTACAGCGGCAAATGCGGAGTGATAGAAGTACTACTTGTGGCGGTTGGTCCCATGTGTGGCATCGACGCTTACCAGATCATGGAACCGTTTAAATAATTGCATTTGCTGTCTGCTTGAGAAACACATTCAGAATTTGTGGCAGACTTTCTGCAACCTTGATGTACGCTAACCAACGCACTTGTTGCCGGAGGTTTCAACCGATGACCGCTGTTGCAAATATCCTCAGTCGTTGTATACTTGCCGTAAACACCCGCAACGAATTGCTTCAACTAAGTAGTTGGTGTGTTGTACTCAAAAAGATGCCTCGAGTCGTTCGCTTCACTTTCCGTGGGCTGACGTTTTGTTGGATGTGCATCGTACAGGAGGACAGTTATGTCGTGGTTGCACTCCAGTGTAAAAGAGCTGACAACCAACCCGGTTTTCTTCCTAACCACTTTTAATCGTGATTGACAGTGTGTCACGGTAACTGTGTAATAAGAAGTGTGTGAACTGAACCCACTAAACACGTCGTGCTCCAGGGCTCTCACTCGTAAGTCACCTGTATCTTATACACCTGAAAGCCATTTAGCACGTAATCTCAACGGCAATCGTACACACATGATCATATTTTAAGCGTCCACTGCGTGAATTCTTGCTTGAGTCAGGCACATACAGAACACTGTAATCCTTCATGTATTTATTTAAACAAATTCTGAACTTGCCGAAGCTAACAAATTCCCAACCCTCAAAGACATCTTCAAAGCTCTGTACATAATCCTTCAATTAAAATGGATTACAAGATTAAATCTAGTCCTCCTGCATTAATCTGACAGAATATGAAGCAATGCATGCCCAGTCAGATTAACATATCATGCACCATTCATCAACAAGCGATGGTCGAATGTTAATCACAAGTGAAAAACTTCTTCACAGGATAGCACATTTATACGGTCACAACACCTACCATCGCTTATTTAGATCTCGGTGCCAAATGAAGAACAAATCGATTTACGGTCGATTAAAACAAAGCTTTTTAAACCTGGTGATACCATCTGTCACGGAAATCAACAGTTTTAAAATTCCACGTAAGTATTATGCGGTATTCAATGATTAATCACTTAATCGCAGTTAAACGGCAGATTTCACATCCTACGGATAATTTCCAGCCCTTACGTTCCAAAAAACAATTGGAAAACCAGAATTAGCGCCAGTCATTGCTTTTGCTCCGGAATGACTTTCAAGCTGGGTATTTGCCACAGCCATAATTGCCGCAGTCACTTTTAATTGCACGCTTTTGATTACTCAATATCTCAACCACCGTTCCTCTACTCAAGCGACACTCAGGTCGGAAAAATATTACAACTTGCTCCGCGCCTTACCGGCTAGACTAGCTTTTTGTGTGCGTTATTTTCCGAGACCGATATCAGCACGCACTGGTTAACCCGCAGAGTGTTGGTTTTCATCGTCGTTCGGACTTTGTAAACCTGGTAACCGCGAGCAGGCTGCAAATCAAGACAACCGAAAAGTCACCTGGCCTTTTGGTAACCTTGCCAGCCACGCTCAGCCCCGAGACCGTGGTGGTGAATCACGTTGGCTTCGAAGTCCGCCAACGCCCATCTGAAAGACGTGTCTCTCGATCGCTCTCAGCAAGAAAGAGTGATACGCGAGCAGCCGACTACGACTAAGTCACGAATCACGGCAGACAAGAAGCTACAAATGGAAACTAAGGTCGTGGATTCTGCTACTGAACTGTCCCCTCAGACGCCTGACTGTTATAAGAAGAGAAGACACCGTCTGCATTGTCAATCCAACAATCAACGACCCAAGCACAGGCACAGGCACTGAGGGCACTGAAACCGCGTAAGAACCGTACCCACCCAAAAACCCACCAGATCGCCCAGCAAAAATTTCTTCCTCCCAAGAGTTCGGAACGGAAGAAACCTGCTGGGACCGCTTCCTTCGAATCAGAAGGTACTTCTTTGGCCCACCCTATCAGGTATTTCTACTAATGGCTCCTTACACCGTGTGCATTGCCCTTTTTAAATTCCGCACCCAGCAGGTGAAGTCACATTTTTTGCGAGTGGAAACTTCCAAACACCTCCCCAAGAGGCGGAAAGAAAAAGGGGCGCAAGATGCGACACCAAGAATGCTGGCCAAGCGTCCTGTAGGGTCGCTGACGCTCGCGCATGCGGTGAGATCACGCCCTCTGCCTCAAAAGAGGGCCGTCGGAACATCTCTGAAGAACAGACCGAGTCCAACTCCACTAACATACTCAATTCCATGCCTTCTTTCCCAGGCTCTTCCTCGCGCTCTCCTTTCTTTCTTCTCGTGAAATCCAACGAAGCACTTATTAGGTGAACGCATACGAACTGTTTGGGCCTGTGTAATGAGTTACCAGAAATCGGACAGTTAATTCATGATACCCAACCTCATATGTTTGTTTTCACGACTTACAAGTGACATCAGTGACAGTGAACTGGGTGTCCCTGGATATCCAGTTTATCGGGCTAACTCCGCCCGGGGGAGAATGGGGGGTTATGCGATTTCCCTCCAGCAGTGTCTCCCGAAACCCGCGGTTATCAGTGGCTTCCAGTCCTCTGATAAATCTGACACTCTGTGGCTTCGACTAGCACTGCGTGGCCAAGACTCACTCCTAGTGGGGGTTGTTTATCACCCTCCCTCATCCGACGACAACACTATTCTGGTAAGCCTGGGCCACTCCCTAAGACTACGACGTTTTACTCACCTGTCTGTTATGGGTGAGTTTAGTGCCCCCAAAACAAAGTGGGAATCAGTTTCTCACCAGGAGTGTGAAAACGGATTCTCGACTTCCTTATCGACGCTGATACGATGGAAGGCGTGGACACAGCACGTCAGCGCCCCGAGGCAGCGTCGATTCGGTCAGGTTCCCCCTCTGCTCCAGTTAGTCATCCCTAACGAGAGCCACTTGGTAGACAGTGGTCATCAAGCCGCCGCTTGGACACAGTGATCACTCTCTCCTAACCTTTGATCTTGTTCGTTACTGGTTACGACAACCGATAAAAAAGTCCACGATCCGAAACTTTGATTAAGTAGATTCTAACGGCCTGAGAAACGACCTAGGTTCACATCTTTTTTACTGTGACTCCGTGAACCAGAACTGCCATGCGTTTCAAGGCGCAATTCAAAAGAATGACAACATATTTCTACCACGCAAACGGTCAACTCTCTTATCAGCCATTCCTTCCCCACAGAACACATCTTCTCGACGACCCTTTCTACTTATTCGCGAAGCAAAAGCTTACGGGGAACTCAGAGGACCTAATCGCGTTCTATAGTGTTCGAAATAGGTGTAGACGGGAAATCCGTGAACACACCAAACCCGTACATGAAAAGATTCCCCTCAGAAGTTCAGCTGGCCTCCTGTTCTACTGCTGCAGAATTTCAGGTAACCACTCGTGTGCTAGGCGTTAAAGATTTTTTGCTCACGGTTGATTCATACAGTGCACTGGGTCCTGACAACGCTGATCCCACAGTACCCAAGGAAGCAGCTGATAGTCTGTTTCATCAAACGCTTCAGAGTGGCATTCCCCCTAGTGCTTGGAGAGAGGCGGCGGTCACACCCATATTTAAAGGGGTCGACCGGCAATCTCCGACTAGCTATCGGGCAATCAGCCCTACTAGTATTCCGTGCAAGATGATCGAGCGCCTATTAACGCTTACCATCCTCAATCGCTTCTTACCAAATCATCTTTTCTCTCATATCCAGCATGGCTTCCTTTCTAATCGGTCATGTATAACAAACGATTATTTTCACTGATAGTCTGAAGGAGGCCAAAGACAATGGCCTTACCTCAGATGCTATCTTCTATGAGTTTGCCCAGGTGGCTCTCTGATTGACTCTCTGAAACGCAAAATGGGAGCTTATGGTGTCCAAGGAGAGGTTTTTCGCTGGATCGCCTCCTCTCTTGTGGTCGAACTTTCGGGGTTAACACTGGATTAGACCTTCCGCCTCACTCTTTCATTTCTGCGGGAGTTCCCCAAGGGCCAGTGCCGGGTCTTTTGTTATCCCTCGTTTACATCAACGACCTTCCGGATGATATTTCCAGCAACGCCCGCTTATATGCAGACGACCTAAAAAGCTGGAGTACCCCTGATCTCAGTGCACCACAGATTGACCTTAACGTAACTGTGAGCTGGTCAGACTATTGGAGTCTCCCACTGAATGACAACAAGGTTTGTTCACGTCACTCAGTGGAAATTCTGGCAATGCCTTCATGATCCACAGCGTGTCCAGCACAGTAGGTATCATGAAAACCAATCTGAAGAAAGATGTTGGCGTCTGGTTGTCGTCGAACCTATCCTTCGCGTATCACCATGAGATGACGGCAAAAAAGGGAATCGCTGCTCTTATAATGATTAGGCGCACTTTCTACGCATAAACAGTACGGCTATTCAAACGTTTTACGGGGTTTATGTAAGACTATTTCTCGAGTATGCGAAGCAGCTCGTGTACACCGGCAGAGAGAAAGTCATACTTGCTGTTGAGCGCGTTCACCGCGCGGTTACTGAGCTGGTCGCACGCCTAAGAAATGTCACGCACGAATCTCGATTTGAAAGTCTTGGCCTGAACCCACTTGAATTTCGACGACTCCACGGTGACTTGATTCTCACGCACTTTTTCAGAGTATGTTTCGTAGAACAGTTCTTCACTGTAACGAATGACGACGGTCGGCGAGGACATAACAGAAGGCTCTTTAAGCTTCGTTCTGGAACCTTTCTTAGGCGACATTTCTTTTCCTACAAGGTTATCAACCACTGGAACAGCCCTCCTTCTGAGGTGGTCAACAGCGATTCTAGAAAACGTTTTAAGGCTTTGCTTGATTCTCGTTTATTTAAATTTCCACTATGCCAGTAATCTTTCTCCGTTTTTGCGGTATACTGTAATCCCCAAGAGCGGTGCTATCCCCTGTTTTCAATGATCGTCTCCAAGATCAACGAACGCCCGCTGACACTGAGCGAGGAAAAGCGACTGGGTCCGGGAACATTGGGTCCCTGCCCGAAACTCGTGTATCAATCGCTGAATCGCTGAATTGGCGTTCGATTGTGAGAACTGCCTGGGTAATATTGCTCTGGTCTTTTCCGACACACACAGTTGACTTCTCCAGTGCAGACAGTCGAAGACTTTCCTAACAAACACCAGGGTCGACTTCATGGTTGCGCGGTTATGGACCGGGTGACCGTACTGAGCATCCAATTCCGCCTCCCTGTGAGTACTGTTGATCACGGATGGACAGCGGCACTCCTGAAGTCCTCATCAGCGGCCGTCCAGTCATTATCAACAATCTTAGCTCCGAAGCAAGTCGTCAGACAACATTTCCTTGCAAAATAGATGCAATCTCAACTAACGTGCATATAATTTACCTACTCAAGTATCCACTAGCCAATCAGCCTAAACCGCTAAGCTGGGGTGGATAGGTTACGGATCACATAAGGGATGTCAATCTTCATCTCAGACTTCCGCAGTTTTTTCAAAAGTCCATAACTAGAGAAGGCGCAACGATTAGGAAAATATCTGCGGAATGTCTTAAGCACGTTAACATAAACGGTCGTGCCGGACGCACGTGGAAACCAGAGATGGCACGCCCATCTCTTGCCTCCGATCCAATGGCGTTGAAAACCCGGTTACAATCAAAGAATAAATTATTACGGTTGATAGTTTCTTAAAAATTAGAGTACACTCCCGGCATAACCATTCTTCTTCGTTTTTGTAAGCAAGCTGCGCGCCAATACAACCAAAAGGTCACTTGGCCTTTTGGTAGCCATGCTCAGCCATGGGACAGCGGCGGGGAAAACAGTGACTCTGCAGTCCTCCAATGCCAACCTAAAAAGTGTATCTTTCGATCGCTGTCAAAGAGAGAGAGTGAGATGCAAGCAGTGCGCTAAAGCCAAGTCACAATGCATGGTGGACCGAGTGTTACAAAGTGAGACTAAGGTCGTAGTTTCTGCTCCTGAGGTAACCACGCAGAATTATGTGCCTGTATTAAGGAGCGAAGACGCCGTCTCTGTAGTTGGCATTCCAACGGCAGAGGCCCCAAAAACTGGCACGAGTGCTAAAAACACTAAAGCCGCACAGAACCGTCTTCTCAGCTACCTGCCCCGAAACTCACCAAACGGCCCTGCAGAAAATTCTTCCTCTTAAGAAGTCGGAACGACAGGAGTCTGTTAGGCTCACTTCCCGCGATTAAAAAGCACTTCTACCCGCTCCACCATGTATTTCTATCGATGACCACATGACACCGCGCACGTTACCCTCTTTTAAACCCAGCATCATGCACACGAAAAGTCCCATTTTCTTTGGGTGAAAGCTTGTAAATGCCCTCCCAATAAGCGGAATTTGACAGGGACAAGGAGCCGCAAGCTTCAGCACTAACACTAATGGTCAACCGTTTTGTGAGATCCTCCATCCATATACGTGCAGTAATGTACCCGCAGCCTCGAAGAGGGCCATCTAAACAGCTCGGCAGAATAGGCCGAGTCCATTTCAACCAGCCTCTTCAATTTTAAGCCTCATTTCACAAGCTGTTTCTTGCACTCCCTCCTCTTCTCCTGCGGATTCGATTCAAGAAGTAGCTTTCAAGTCTACGCATATGAACCGTCTGAGTTTGTTCGATAAATTAACAGAGGGTTAGTTCATGATATCAAACCCCATGTCTGTTTCACGAAGAAATATCCTGCAGGTCATATCAGAGCCAGTGAACTGAGCGCCTCAGATATTCAGTTCACCAAGCTGACTCCACACGAAGGAGAATTTGAGGCCCTGCCATTTTCATTCAACGGTATTTTCTGCCACCCATGGTTATTGATGGATTCCGGTCCGCTAATAAATGTGACACCGTGTGTTTTCGAATGACAATACGTGGCCAATGATCAGTTTTAGTAGGATTTATCTATCGTCCTCTCTCACCCAACACCACGGTTTCTCTATACCACCAAAACGGCAATAAGGCTGCTCAGGGATAACAAAAACAAGCTACTAGTAAAGCTACAGGACCTGCGGGCCCGATAGTTTTGACGCCAGGCGGGTGGATGAAGGAAGATTGTTATGCACTCATGAATCATCGTGTGCACATACGTCCCAGCAGCCCGATGAACGTCCGAGATTCTTGTATGGACAACACAACACAAGGCTCATCTAAGTAATGTCAGGGTCACTCCATGAAAACAAATCAATACACTCGGACAGTTGAAAAGTTCCTATAAGGCCACCATAAAAATGACAGAAACACAACTGTCCACACCCCCAAACCAGTTGACCAAGATCCGAAACATATGAGATCTTCGGTAGGACAATTAATCCTGAGTGCTCTGTAAAACGCTGGACTGCCCGTAGCGACGAAGTGGTACTGAGCGTAGAGACTCGGTAAGTGGACTGCGCACAACACAAACTAGTCGTCTCATCTTGCTCCCGGTCGAATTTCGATACCGCAACATTCTTGATCTGGTACTAACTGAGGCTGACACGAAAGCTCAGAAGATGCTAGGCATAATCGTTGCAGCAAACACAACCATGCATGAAAAATCTGACCCATATGTGGCGATCTCAGCTTTACCAGGTATCGAAAGCGGGTGTCTCGGCACAAACCAGGGTCAGGAAGCAAATCACACATGCAAAGAAACCAGACGACGTTGCAACAGTCTAGAAGAGCCAACCACGGAAGAGGAAGATGGTTTACGTCGATCTGGTTCATATAAAAAATGAACCGACCCCCGGAAGTTTCCTCCGAGGGGTTGAATGTTATCAAACTGCGGAGTAGACAGGGGGCTTGATCGCCTGAGTTGAAGTGCATGCCGAAGAACATATGCAGCACGATTTACCTGAGAGTAGAGCTGCAGACGGCGATTCACCCCGTGTAACTTTGCTAAGGCAAAGAAACGACTCGAGAAGGAAATAAGTTTGGGTGATTGGGAGCGTGGGTCCCAATGATATCGCACTGGTCATGGTAACGACGTTGGAGGGCAGTTGTCTACTATCTGGCAAAAGTTTCCTAAAGCAGTGAACGGTAACTGCAGGTGCGTAAGTAGTTAAATCACCGTCTGCCTTCTCTATGCCAACTCCACCTGCCGGTGAGGTGTACCTCGCTCAGCTGTTATATCTTGGTAAGAGAGACACAAAAAGTGCAACTTTTTCGCTGAATTCACTATAGAAAACTGATACTGGTAGCTAACAGAAGCACCAAGAACCGAATTATTTTCACAGAGAATGTCGGACCAAGCTGACAACCTCCAAGCTCTTGCAGATAGAAACATCCCCCAGAAACGAGTGGCAGGAAAGGATTGGAAGTCATGGGTTCTCCCTAGAGTCAGGAGGGCTTTTCAGCGTAAGTATATGACTTGGAAGGCATATTCAAAAAGGGGGGTTTAAAAGATTTATGGTGTGAAAAAGCACGGAACGAAGCGATCAAGGTAGCAAGGGATGTTCGTCTGGCCTATGCGCTTAACTGAACACGTGATATTACACAGAACCTCGGGGGGGTTACGGTCATGATCATTCCAGGTCCTCTCTAAGAAAGAAAATTGGGAACACACTTTCCTATAACGGAGAGATTATATCGACCGGGAAAGGCATAGAGGACGCGTTTGTGGCACATTTTTGAAGCGTTTGTCCCTCAGACAATGGAACAACTGAGCCGCGACCAAACGCCGTGGGCGTGGCCATGGTGGATCAGGACATTAGGCCCGACGAAGTTGAGCGAACGATATCCCAACTAAATGGAACAATATCCGCAGGACCGGAATGGATCCACCAGGCCATCCCTAAACTTCCGGCCGAGTTGCTGGCGAGGCATTAGAAACACGGGTAATCATGAGGAACTGGAAAAAGGCCACCATAATTCCCATCTTCGAAGGTGGTAACCCACCAGAGGTCGGGAATTACTGACCAGTAACCTGACCAGTGTCGCCATCAAAATTTGTGAACGCACATTATGAGACAGAACCTACAGATTTCTCTGCCAGTGGAAATTTTCCAAAGATCATCAACATGGTTTTTTAAGAGGTACATCTTGTCTTACCCTGACATTTTTAGACACTCACGGAGACTATAGATAGAGCAGAAGTGGTCGAGATGTGCTACCTGGATTTCCAAAAGGCCTTCAAGTCTGCCAACCACAGGGTTTTGGCTGAAAGCTACGAAGAGCTGGAATATCTGTTGGAATCTGTAAGTGGATCCAGAGGTTTCTAGGTACAAGGTCTTGTAGAGTGAAAACAAGAGGGGTACTATCGGTCCCCCGTTAAGTAGTATACCTCAATTGTCAACCCCCGCCCCTCTGCTCTTCCTGGTACACATAAATGAGTTAACCGACAACCTTGCTTACTCACATACGTACAGAATGCCGTACGCACAGAAGGTGTAGTTGACTGGAAGTGCAACGGATTCGGACGTCTTCCAAAAGGACATTCTGAAGATTTGCGAGTAGACAACTAAGCGGTATTTACCACAGAATGTTTCCAAGGTCATGCCGTTGTTAATGCTGTCCACTCGACACTCAGTTATCTGAGGGATACATATGGGCAGGTAGTTGGACTTGCGGCTAAACAGCAAAGGAGTGACTTGGGTATCCATTCGCTCAATGTACTATAGCCGCAACAAAAGCACGATGGGCGCTATATCTACGAAAGTCCGTGATCGGTTACCCATGCCAAACAATGTTCATCCCATCGTATTCGACCATAGTTGGTTCTTACTTGAAACATTGTGCCGAAGCTTGGTAACCATGTCTCAAAAAGGGTATGGCCGTCTTCAAAAAAGCACAGAGACTCGCCGCGCATATGGTATTGTGAACGAAGAATTATTGCTACGAATAACGACTAAGTTCGTTGAATTTATTCTCGTTCGAACAACGGCAGTGAAAAGAGACCTTTGCACGAAGCTACCCACCGCACCGAAACAAGTCCCCTGGTGTGTTTGTTCGTAATGCGTCAGGACTGAGAGGTAAGTGGTCATATGTTCACAATCAAGAAAACAGGGTCACGGTTGACTGTTCGATTTACCTTTTTCAATAATCAAGCAATTGCAGTTGCCTACAAAGATCGTCGAGGACTCAAGAGTAGATGTATTCAGAAGATAACCAGATAAATTTTGGAACGAACTCTTCCTTACGTCGTACTAATCAAGGTGTTGTTTGTTTTCGCTAGTCAGGGCAACCAGAGTTTGTCATTTCTTTCCTTTATCCCTACCCTTAGACCACTGCTGAACGCATCCGCATAGACAGAAAACGCAGTTCCCGAATAATATCAGTCAAGCGTCAGGACATCAACAGATGCATGCTGTCATTCAGTCCTGCATTTGAAACTGAAATTGGAAATTTTCTGTAATCCCCAGGAGCGATGTTACACACTGGTTCCATTCGGTGTCGTTCAGATAAAACAACGCTTGCCTGACACTAGGTGACAGAGGCCGACTGGATCCAGGAACCTAAGGATTCTGCCTCGAACCCGCACATCAATCACTGAGTCGCTGAATCACCTGATCCAAGAAGCTAGTGACATTCCGTTGACCTAACCAATTTAGTGCTCGCCGCACTAAGTCGCTTTTTCCCAAGGTACGCAATTATCAAACGCGAAAAGCAAAAGGCCGTTGAGGAAAGAGACCAAAACTTTATTCGACGAATTGTACAAGTGGTCTCTGATAGTGTTATAAAAGGCACCGACATGCGAATTAGCTAGAGAGGCTAGAGACCGGCCGCCGACGAGCGAGTAAACCGGAAGAATGTGACACGTGTGTCCTTCGGGTTCGCGTCACAGTCACACGACATGCAGACAAGCAATCAGACAGCATTCATCATGCGTACCTCCCTAGTGGCCTAGGTACAACATGCAAGTATGAGTTTTGGAACTATTTTACAAATCATATCGCAGACAGACCAGTGAATTATTCAGGTCACTGCGCAGATTTCCCTAAAAGTGTACAGTGACAACAATCTTTCGATCCTGTTGAGGATAACCGGGGCCAGCCACACTTGGCCTGATCTGGTTCACGGCATGTCAGCCGATATCCAGTCAGCCTGCGATTGGTACAACAATCCCCATACGGCGCACTATTGCCCACAGTTCCTAGCAAGCGCCCACTCGAGTATCCTCCCTTAATGGTGTCGAAACAACCATTAAAAATGGATGCTCTAGGCGAGGCATCCACGGTGCGTTCAAGCACGACATCGAATAAGAGATCGGGGATGATCGCGATCGAAGATGCCACATACGGAATGCCAGCGTCGGATGAGACGTGCGACAGAAACTAAAAAGAAACTCGCTGAGTATCAATACAGAAATGAGTGACGTACTAAACAAAATTATACAGCGAATCCGAACGTTCAAGGAAGAGAGAAAAACCTGAGTAAACGCAATTGTTTTTTCTTTTGAAAGCGGTTTTGTATTTTTGAAAGAACAGTTTGAGAATATTTTTGCCAGAACCGCGAAAAAACGAGATTTCACAAACGCTGATCCTCTACGAGGCGTTTCGGCCAGTTCACCCTACGACCTGAACGCGTTACGGCGGGTGATGGCGTTATCGGTGAGGTCGTGATGTCTGCTGGAGACGATGCGCTTGGGCGAGGCTGTTTCGAGACAGCTGTCGGCTTAGACAAGAGCTGCGGAGAAGACTTGAAGGCTTCCTCTGTACTTTCGAAGTAAGCAGGTTTCAGACGATAAGTGAAAACCGTGTCCCGAATACCTCGACGCTCCAGCGCATAGAAACGATCCTTTCGTTGAAGTACTCTGAAGGAAACTTCGTAAGGTAGCTCGAGCGAGCGTAGTGAACCATCCGGTTGGCGACATCCGATTCGGATTAGCCTGTCACAGTGACCGAAGCCAAAGGACGCCTGCACTTATCCATCACTGCAACTGGCTTGCGCTGCACCAATTGCAGTTCCACCAACACACCACATATCCAGTGTAAACCCGAAGGAATAAGACCGGGAGGTGTGACAGTGGGGCCTTTCTGTCCAGCCGGCTAATGCTGGTTAGCCAGTTGATTGGCTAATAGGGAAAGGAAACTCTTATCTCTCGGAAACTAAACAGAGAGAGGCTGCAATGACGAGACCTAAACTGAGAAGAAAGATTTTTGAAGTGTAATACAAGAAGCGTTGCAGTATAGGATTGCAGGTTAGTGCATCCCAAGGAAGATGGGGTTGAAAAACAAAATTCTAATTGAACTATGAAAAGCCAGGCTGACCATTCATCATACAATACCTCGATAAAGTCGAAGAAAAGAATAGGTAGAAGACCACAGACACTCAGGTTTCTGAAAAGAAGAGCGGATTAATTGTCAATGACCACAATGTTGGCTGATGTAGTCATTAACAGAAGTAGAATAAATATACTGAACCACGTGTGTTCGTGACTCGCATGTGCGAAGCGAGTTGTTTGCCGTAAGATGCATCAAATCGAAGAGCGTCGAGGGCGAATTAGAAGTATTCGCAAGAAAGACGCAATGGCCGTATCGGTGGTCGGCGCTTGGAACATGAAGGTTGGTCTTAAGGGCGGCGCGGATGCCGAGTAAAACTACCGGCAGGGCTTCTGTCCAGCGGATTGCATCGACCGCGGCAAGGGCTGCTTTCAGTTGTCGGTGAAAACGTTCGACCATATCGTTTGCAGCCGGGTGGTATGCCGCAGTCCGCGTGCGATGACATCCAAGCGCGCTCAGTGTTTCCGCAAAGGGCCATGGTCGATCGTAACCGTGGACGGGCAACCATGAGATGCTACCCAACGCTCAACGAATGCGCGTGCTACAGTCTCTGAACGGACGTCGGGTATGAAGACGGCCTCTAGCCACCGCGTGAAACGATCTACCATCGTCAGGAGATATATCATTCCAACGGAAGGTGGCAAAGGACCTACAATGTCGATGTGGAGATGTAATCGAAAGGAGTCGGCCAATCGGGGTCGACACGTGGCAGTGAACCTTAGCTTGTTGACAAGCTAGGTAAGACCGTGCCTACGTGCGGAGATCCTTTGCATACCAGGCCAGATCTACCTATTGGAAATGAGCTAGGCCATGGCCTGGATGCCATGATGGGCGATGTTGTGTAGCGTGTCGAACACGCGTCGTCGCAAAAGAATAGGAAATACTGGATGTGAATGCCCAGTAGAGGCATCGCAAGGGATGGTGTCTGCAGACACTGACAGGGGTTGATCAGCCAGTCGTAGAGCTCATTGTTGGCAAGGGAAGCGGAAGTCATTTTCCGGACGCTGTGCGTTGGTCATGGCGTTTAAGTCGATTGAGTCGTGACCAACTAGTGCCGACACTCGGGATAAAGCGTCAGCCACAACGTTATCGCTGCCGGAAACACGGCGTACATAAGAGGTAAACTGAGATACGAAGTCCAAATGTCAAACTTCGCAGGGCGAATATCTCTCAAACCTACTGCGGTAAGCAAAAATCAAAGGCTTCTGGTCAGCGAAAATCACAGAGTGGTTTCCCTCGAGGGCATGTCGGAAGTGACGAACGGCAGAGTAAACTGTTAACAACTCACGACCGAACGTGCTATACCTAGTTTCAGCCGGAAGTAAACGTCTGGAAAAGAAAACGGGCGGTTTCCATAGTCCATCGACGAACTGTTAAGTACGGCGCCGACTGCGATGTCTGACGTGTCAACGGCTATACTTATTTCCGCGGCTAAGTTGAAGTGGTGCAACATAACGGCGGTGGCTAATGCATCCTCGATTCTATCGAACGATTTAAGGACTGTCGTTGGAAGCTCTACGGCTCCGTTGACACAGTCGCGGAGTAAATCGGTTAAAGGCTACATAAGATTAACGCAATGTGGAATAAACCGCCTATAGCGGTTGACAATCCCGTTGAACCGACGAATAGCAGCGGGGGTAGTAGGACGGGGGGAAATCGCGGATTACTTCTACCTTATCGGTTAACGTTCGAATACCGTGCTGGTCAATGTGGTGCCTTAAAAACACTACTGCTGGCTGGCCAAAAACACACTTCTCCGCGTTAATCGCTATGCCAAAAGTTGCTAATCTGTCGAAAAGCTGTCGCAGATGAATCTGTTGTTCTCCTTCAGAAGCGCTTTCAACTAATGGGCCGTCTATGTAAGGGTGGACGAAATCCAGACCCCGTGTGACGTCATCGATAAAACGTTGGAACGTCTGTGCAACGTTTCGCAAACCAGATGGCATACGTAGAAATTCGAATAAACCGAATGTTGTAATGACGGCTGTCTTGGCGACATCCTCGTCCGCAACCGGGATCTGGTGGTATTCGCGCACCAGATCAATTGTCAAAAAAACACGAGTATCATGAAGGCTAGCCGTGATGACCTGTGTGTGCAGAATCGGGCACCCGTCGGGTACTGTGGCGTTGTTGAGCAAACAATAATCTCCACACGGGCGCCAATCGCCCGACGCTTTAGAGACCATGTGGAGTGAAGGGGCCCAAGAGCTACTGGACGGGCGAATGATTCCGAGCCCAAGCATATGCTCAAACTCAGCGCGGGCTATTTTAGGTTTGTCTGGCGTCAACCTGCGTGATTTGGTGAAAACAGGCGGGCCTGTCGTGACCATGTGATGCCCCGTGGAACCCCTGACGACGGGCAGAGATGAAGACTGTCGAAAAACAGTCGGATACTTATCGATTACTGATGAGTAGTCGGGGATTTGGTTCATTTTCAAGTTGACAATCACTCACATTTGATCGCAGCGTTCGCATTCAGATAGACTTTGCAGCCAGCCTCTTTCGAA
>QNGE01001093.1:0-22143 GCA_008508345.1 Paragonimus westermani
TGAACCACTGATGTATTGCTGTCTATGATGATGATGACTCTTATGTATTTGGTGATATCCATGTATTTTCTATCATAGACACATTACCGTGCTGCTTGCGGTCGTTATCAGTTTAATTTATCCTCGTGGTTTTAGAACACATAAAACTTAGCTTGGAGGTCAGCGATTCGTGACACTGAGCCAACAATGATGAGTCTGCAATTTCCACTAAGGAAATCATTCGGGGCAAAAGTGGGGCCGCCCACCAAATTGCAAGACAAAATCAGTGCTAATTGGAACACGGTCAGAACTAAAGTCGGTGCTTCGGTACCACCAACAGCCTGCAGTGCCGATTCCTCGAGGATAGCTGATAACAATATGGTGGGGTTCTTTCCATGGCTGCGAGGGAGGGAGGAAGCCATGCTGTATGGCGGAGATTCTTACACTGACAGCGAGTAGATGTCAAAAGGTGGTTGACTGCATACTAACGCTACAGCCGCAAACATTATCCAAACATGGAGTACCTAGAAAGCAGCACACAGTTAACCGAGTTCAGCCACCTCCGCACATGCACACCTCCGTCGCCAACGGGTGTCACGATGTCTGATGGTTTTGGAGAACGTCAAGTACTTGCTGATATAATATTCACCCTTAATTGTATCCGGACTGCAGTTGGTTGGGGCATCAGCAAAATTGAAAAACAGACGTTTGTGAGTTCAATACATGTTAATTCTGAGGGAACCAATTAGAAGCATGGCACAAAATCGGATGTTGACTAGGGTCGGGGGGTCACAAAGTGTAGCTGCAGTACCTTCATTTGGTGCATCCCCAACATAAGCTAAGGCAGCAAGCGAGGTCATATGACGGTTAAATAAGCGAACTGCAAATACCCGATGGTGAGAATCATACCGATAGAAGTGACAGACAAACCAGGGGATGCCTTACTTAGGGACGAAGCTACCATCGTAGATCAACCATAGTCTTATTTTCAGAAGAATCTTCGCAGACTTTCCGGATATCGCACGAAATAAAAACGTAATGGCGATAGTTCGCACGGGTATCTTAAGGACACGTTAAGAGGGCTCCGGACTGAGCCTCATGGAAAACGCAGACCACTTTTGTGAAGCGGACGTCGATATGCGCCCATAACCATTGCCCATATGGGGCAAAAGTAAACATGTTCTACTAACCACGTGCTTTGTTCTGTCACTACATTGGAATGTACGCTGGGGAAACAAGTTCCAGTTGCAAAGCAATCTGTGGATTTGCGTGATACAAGTACTAACTGGGAAGTGAGCTACGATAGCCATCGTAAGCGTGCTCGCAATTTAGTTTGTTTCCTAGCCAACCACCAAAGTGTATTGTTTATGTACTCTGTTACCTTGTATAAACCTTTAGTTTATGAAGTGGGCCTTCGAAGAGCCATGTATCAACCGTTTTCACTAGATTTCAATGTTACCGAGACACTGTGACTGTGTTCAACAAATCAGCTCACCTCCATCCTTCCACTTCTTGGTAGGTGAGGCGTCGTACTCTGATCACTTACTGGGTCACACGATAATGTTGAGTTCGAATGGTTAGCAGTCGAGACAAACAATTGTGTCCATAGTCGACAAATCAGCAGATTGGAAAGCCAATCAACATGACTAAGATGTGGTCAGATCTGTTACCGACTGATGTGCTTGCGTACATGAGAGTACACCCATCGAAAATAGAAAAAAAGAGTCCACTGAGCGATGCGGACGTTTGTGTGCACATTAACCGCATCTCACACTAAGTTGAGTGCTCACATGCATCCAGTTTAGGAAACCGACAGCCATTTTGAAACAAATGATTCTTACTATGGAAACCCTGTAAGCTGATAAACAAGAACGGTAAAAACCTAAAACAAACATTCAACGTTTCAAAAATTATGAATAAACGCAATCAAAAATCGAGGAAACGGTAGGCTTTCTGGCTGACTGGGGTGAAATATGAGTGGTGTAATAAAGCAACCAGCTGATGATATGAGACCAGTGTACAAAGGAAGCAAAACCGATGAACGTAATCGAAGAGGACATTAGTGAACTGATATACCAAAACTCGATGAGAGAATCAAGTGTCGAATGCAATACATATTTCACAGTCACATAAGCAAAGCCTTGAAGCATGCCCCAAACTGTGCGACCGGATCTGGGAACGATGCAGCTTGCGCACGCGAACACACACGTTGTGATAAAAAGAAGCACACCACAGATTATGCACACACTGTAGTCACTTACCAGTGGGTCAGTCTTACGTTGAAATGAGAGCAGGACGATAAAATGACAATTTTGAAGAAAAGTTCCCACGACTAGCTAACCACATACCTACTGAACAGTGATGAGTTTGGATGGTCACAAGTTGAACACTATCCATATTCGTTAACGGCCTTCGCATTCACGCGAACAATGAATTATCGGATACAACCGACAATAAAACCGGATGCAGAACACCATACACTGAATGTCATCGCGCTATCAAAGTCGGTGGTGGGCGAAAGTTGTACTTTCAAAGTTTGATGCTTACTCTAATTCAGTTATTTGATAAACTCAAAGTTAGTTTTTTTTATAAGCGATCTAAAACTTATACCAGTTAAAACATCTGCCGGTAGACGCAAGCAACGTCCACATTATTAACAGAAATTTGGACCCACAACATTAGCGTAATAGACCAAAATCCTGGCAAAGATATGCAAGTAGAGTAAAATGCTCGCGAAATGGGAGATACGGGGGAAGTACACGAGAATTTATCACACGCACTCACTCGAGTAGAACAAAATTATGCGATCCATTTTGGCTACCATTTTGCACAGTCGGGCCACCTACGCAACGGTAACCAACCCTAGACATTGCAGCAAACGAGTCACAGAGCGGAAGCAATGGCTTAAGAGATTATACAGGCGTACACAATTGAGAATACAGTGCCGAACAATATGGGAAGAACGACCACCAATGTAACCAGGGCGCCAGATAAAATTTTGAGTTTTGTTGTGGTATGAGACAGCCAGTACCATAACGACCTGAAGAATGTGTCCGAATGTTCCGAAAAATTGACTCAAAGTTCCGTTTGGAATGCGGTTCGTTATGAATGATTCTGAATATCATATGATAACCTTGCGTTTCCGACTGCATTTGCAGCTACCACTCGGTACGACCATAAAGTTGTAGCTAACAAATATAGCCGGATAAATAGATCTTTAAACAGCAGAATAAGAAATGCATGAACAGATTGCTTGTGCTCTAGGAGGACAATGATGTTCTGGTTCCATACAGTGCGCGTAATTTTGCAGCGCTGCAAGTTCCTGATAAGGCGTCGTTGGACGTAGCTATGAGGTTGCTGACCAACAGTAACCTAGAGGCAGGGTTACTTCGTATGTTATCATCTAGGATACTGACGTCTGCGCTTTTGGAGAAATGGGGCTACTGTATTTTTAAACAATCGCAAAGTTTAGTTGCAAACCTGCACGGCCTCCATCAATATGCCTAGTCCTAGTGATAGACCAACATCCACGTATAGCCTGTGCGCAACGTGAAAAACTGTTCATGGTGCACCAGACGGAAACTTTCGAAGTAACAACAAATTGTTGTCCAACTACGCTTCTTGCATATGAAACTTCCTATCGTACCGTCTAGTTTGTGGAGTGGTATTTTTAAGGACGAAAGACAGCAATCCTCTCCGTCCTCTTCAATCAACTTAGGGCTGCTACAAGTTTAACATTAACAAAGCCTACTCGATTTGGCAGTTCAGTTACTTATAACATCACATGCTCAGCATTGACAATTTTTAGATGGCTCAAAAAACAGAACCACAGGATTGAAGGTGATGGTAATACAATCGGAGTAACAAAAGATCTCGCTTAGAGGAAGTGAATTCAAGAGCAAGTAAAATTTTCATCAGTCCCTAGATCGCTGAGAAATGGTACGTTTAGGGTACACAGATGGATAGTGTTGATGTACTTGGCAATGATTGGGATAGATACGGATGGATTTTGTCTTCAGCTGAAGCCGACCAAAGGAATCGGCTAACTAAAGATACACTCGCTTTGAATTGGCAGCTTCGGCCGGTTAACTGCAACTTGACCGTTCCATATGTTCCTCACAGATCAACCGGACGACAATGTGTGGAGCTATTGACAAGGCATGAGAATACTCGCTGTCGTGAGTGAAGTGGCTACGGTCACCTTGTTTAGGCCTAAACAGGAGCTCTACAGGTTAGTCAAACTCGAACCTAAAGTCCGTATCATTAACACTGGTATTCCAGAACCAACAACAGCTTCGATACAAAACTGTGTCGCTAGCTCCCACCTAGTGGTCGATCGTCAGAAGTAAAAGAGGGATAACGAAATAACAATTAAATGTTAATGCATGCACCAAAACAGCAAACTAGCTGTATGTTAACAGTATTCTCAGCTCACGTACAGATCACGATATTTTCATCCTGGACAGAGACACCGAAATAAATTTCTAACCAGCCGATTTAACGAAATTTTATGATTACTAGAAGATGGGCTAACATGTGTAGGCCCATGAATCCAATGACCTAGCTATGATTAAAAAGTGCCGTCCCCAAATCGTAACGCAAATTCTGACGCAAGTAGCCAAATGCAGACTTCGTTTGTACGGTAGAAAATGGGTATGAAGAACGAACGCAACGATACCTTTAATGTCACGTTCTACACATCTTTGCCACAAATTCCATGGGTTAAAAAATGTGTGATGTGATAAACAAAAGGGACAATCTACTGAAGTGGAATATTAGATGCAAGCTACGAAAGTTGTAGAGCAAACAACTTTCGTGGTCAGTTCACGTACAACACTTACGGTATATTAAGTCTCAAAAACAAACTGTAAAGCAACCTTGAAAATCGTACCTACATCAATGACTCACAGCAAACTAGGGGGAGCAATTCGGAGCACACCAATCAACTATGAACAACGGATTTTGGAATGATATTTCTGAAAACCGAAACGAGACTATTGAAGACTGAAAAACCAAGAGGAAAAGGCTATCGCAAAATGTCGAAATAGCTCAACGTCGACAACAGTTTAGGACAAACGACAAGTAGTACCGGGGGAATAAACAAGTAAATTAGAAGTACAAATTCAGATTTTGGTAAAACGAAGAAAACAGGTAAACTGACCAACTGACTAGTGTGGCGAATTGACCGAGCTTAAAAGCAGGTGTATAGAGCCTCAACATGTTACTAATATCCCCTCATTACACTGACCTTCGTTTGCCTGTTCACACACTCCGTTGATTATAACCGCATGATCCGACATGAAATCGACACATAAAATAATTCGGTGTTCAATACAAAGTTAGGAAATTTTTCAGAACCAACGTGTGCACACAGGCGGCTCATTAAGCAACGGTATTCGATTATCGTTCTTTCGGTAAAGCAAGCCAAATCTTAACCTAACTGGAAATACAAATAGTCAACTTAATGTCCAAAAAGGAATCGGTAATGTTAGGTGCACATGGAGCTCATGCTGAAAAAGAAGCAACCACCATCGAAAAAGTAAGTTATCAATAGTTGGTACTGGACTTTAGGATAATGCTATCCAAAAATAATCTAGTGAATGACTGGAACTCACCGAGCAAGCTTCGTACAAAGCAGCGAGGAGTAAAACACCAATAAAAGCACCGATCAACTCTAAAATCGTTAGGAAATTAGGAAATCAGAATCGGCTATTACTCACTTCCAATACTGTCAATTTCCCAAGGCCCAAATAGCAGGATGAATGGTAAATCTGTGTTGAAATACATCTAGAGAAGAAACGCCGCCAGTCAGATTGGAAATCATACCTTCATATGCATCATCGACGTTCTGCTGTTCGCCTTATGGGTATCCACAGATGTCGGCATCATTTTCATATGTTCAGCATGAGACATGATTGCGGCTCTAAAACTGATCGAGTAAAAAAATCGCACAAAAACGACTGGTAACAAAGAAATGAGAATCAATTTCGGTTCCGTATCATTTCTGGGAGTTTGACCGCAAGCAGACATCGTCATCAGGGAGTTTGTCACGACGTTAGTAAGGTCAGAGGGCGACGGGGTTTGGATTCAAGACATTCAACCCCCGTAGTTACGTAACATGCTGACTACAAGGTTGTAACTTCTGACTAAGGCGAGGTTGTGGAGGAAAATACATGACACACGGTCAAAGATGAGCGGACAATCGAAAAACGTGCCGGGCCCACCGACGTCCACGTAATACGACTAACGTGATCACGGACGTGTAACATCTGCCAGTAACGAAAAAACTCCAACAAAAAATATTGTCGCGTATGCAGTGCACATAATCACAGGGTTACGAAGGCACTCGAAATTGAAAATGTCAAACTTCTGGTACATCAGGTCATTATTGAGACATAGGGTAGCACGAGAACGAAGTGTTAATGCTCGCACCTACGCGAACTCAAGGTTGCTTCCATACATAGAGGTTTTCTACGCGAATTTTCACAAAGTTGGACTACAAATTGTTTTTCCGCAGTCTGCTTTTGCTAATGTTCCCAGTTGTTATTACCACTCGGAATCCGCCGCCGACTGAAAGGGGTTTTAAAACGCAATATTTGTTCGTTGTTGCTCTTACCAATTATTCGTGGTCAACGAGATTCGAACACTACAAAGACCGTTCTCGCAAGCGGGTAACACGTCACGATTGTACAACACAAACTGAGACGCCATAAACGCTGCGCTTTAACAAAAGGCTTGCGTGACGCGAGCACCACGACCAACGGTGGGAAAAATATGTCACCCGAACTTTTGTTATCCGACAACTGGTCTGATGAAATAAATCACAATGATCGACAAAACAATTCGGGTGAGTGTTACTATCGACGGTGCGCGCGCCAATGGCTGAAACAGAGGATCAGCCCAAGTGGAGGTAGACTCGGAGTGATAAGCAGACGTAAAGCTATTCGTCAGTGACCAACCAATCAGTCGAACAGCGTCAGTGGTTTACAGCACCAAAATTCGTCGGAGTATAAATCAACACTGTTCATTGCCTGAAAATTCGACGAGAGATCGATGTGAAGGTCGACATAGGCATGCGCTTCACCTTAACAATAATAGATAGTGTGTGAGACCTAGCTTTCTCTTTGAGTTCCTTCTGAGGGTTACACAACGGCAGCGGTAGACACAGCTTCACTTCAATACAAGTGGTAGTTTGCACCCGATATAAGAAATTCACCGAGCGAGCCGAAGGGCCACCGTTGTAAAGGTTCGGGAGTTCATACGCAGCCCACTTGACACCACAGAGTAGAAGAGTAAAGTGAACACATATTGTTAGAAAAATGAAAAACAGGTACAATCTGCATCGGTTGGCAGGCTAAGACTGAACATGAAGACGAAGATGCTCTTGCTTATAACTAGCTGCACTTTCATGTGTACAGACTAAATATCTGTTCACTCTAGGTGAATGCAACATGTTGTTGCCTGTGTTGCTTAGTTCCCGGCAGCGACCGATTATTTGATTTACGATGGGCGCCGTTTATAGACTGAGTCAACATTCCACCTAACTCAGCACAGTTCCATCGATCATGGTGTGCTGGCCGTCAATTAAATGGTACCGATCAATTAGAAGTAGAAAACCGGACTGACGAATCCAAAATTTGTCACAGGAAGTTAGATGGAAGGACGAGTATATAGATAATCAACAACAGACGATCCAACGACACCACGGACAACCTCATGGTACAACGTGACGCCGATTTTGTCCATGCAAGAGTTCCTCCCTGTCGGTTATTCTGGACCATGTTGTCAACGGCCTGAACTATCAGGATTTCGTACCAGAACGCACTATAAACACTGCGTATTTTGAGGTAATAGTGTTCTGACTGGTCGGTACGGTTGATAATGAGAGATCGAGTCGTTCTAACCGAAACCGCCCTTTAGTGCGAATTCATACCAATCGCTCTGGTCGCCTCTGTTCACACACGCATGATGCCTCGGGTAGGACATCCAGCGATGCGAAGGGATGGAAAACGGTGCGATCCTGTAACATTCAAGCAACCAAAGAATGGATGGTTTCGGCAAAATCTATACAGGCAAACGATGCCAAAATGCGAGTACATGGGTGTACAGTTGTAGCGAGCTGACAAAGTCCTGCATCTTGGTATTGATATGTTCGCCGAGCTTGGCATTTAGGTTGCAAACGTTTCGTCACCAAGCAAGGTGACATCATCACGCAGATGATGAAACGTTTGCAACCTAAATGCCAAGCTCGTCGAACATATCAATACCAAAACTATCAACCAGAGCTAAGAACAACACCACCACTATTCCCAACCATCAGAGTCCTGCATCTCTTAATTTCATACTCGAGTCTGCTGGTCAATAGTAACCGACTGATCCTTCGTCTTAACCAAGATTGTTTAAGTTGCATGTTTGATTTGAGTAGACTGAGTGCCGGAAACAACTACGGCCACCCTGTTGACCAAAAGCTTAACCTTTACTCCACACCGGTCGCTGAGAATAACTGCACACTCCTGTACTGACCACCAACAAGAGTATATTTCAAGCTGCTGTCCGAAATATGTCATAACGAGAAAGATAAGATCGATCAACCACGTGGACCATTGCCAAAAGACGATTACAAGTCACCTTGTCCTCGTCCAACCGTAAGCTCGGACGTGAAGTACACCAAGTAGGTTTGAAAAATTTTCGGACACCTCCTGCGGCAAGTGACAATAATCAAAGTATCGTCCTATCAGCTGAGCCAAAACTCTGGGAGGCCTAAACAGACGAGCACTTGTAGCTAAGTCTGAGTTCTATCAACTGGCGGGGTGTCGAAGTGTTGCAAATGCATCTGATGCCGAGATGGAACTTTGTGTTCCTAGCAGGTTTGTTAAGCTCTTACCAGGGTCAACATATACGACTAGCAACTTCGGTGCAACCGAACGTTGTACAAACAACCCATATAGGTGGCTACAACAGAACCTTACTTCATAGATCTAGAAGCAGCTGTCCAAAAGACTAATACAAAATGAAAGGGAAGTGCATTAAAATCAGGGTTAGAATAACTGATAACTGGTAAAAATTGAGGATACCCGCAAGAATCATCAACATAGGCAACCAGAGAAACATCTGCGTGATCATTGCCTGGAGATTACCACAAGACAGATAGTATGAGTAACAGACCAATATTGGCGCTGAGGTGCACTCATTTTGCCGCACAATACTCTGTCAATTACCTGGCGCTCGGCACAAAATCGTAGAGAAAAACACTGGACTGGTCAGTGTCATTTACGTAGTATACCAATTCAACCGCAACTGTCATGTGTGCAGCTGCCGAGTACAACCAAGGCATGACCGGGCATATTCTAAAATGAGTGGGCTGACATCGATAAGGCAAATGAAAGATAGTTAACGCGAACAACAATACACAATTCGACTTCACAGACGGCTAAGAATGGCTCAGTGTTGAGATACTTGGGTGACCAGGTCGAATAATTAAGGGTGCTACGTAGTCGCAACCCAAAGGTAATAGTGGTTCGTGAAGTAAGCGTGCACAGACGTTCATGGAATCAATCTGTTTGGAACAAAATTGGTCACCACGCTGTATCTATATGCATACACAACGTTAGCATGGTTAGCTAGGTGAGGCAGAGGACATGTCGTAAATGGAAGGATATGCGTACCATGAAGTGGGATAAAGAGATCATCAAGAGCGCCATTACGTGCACTCCTCCAGACGTCCTCACTGTCCCTCGGACTCCATCCAGGAAGCCTAAAAAGCACTAGTGAAACAAGCATCGATGTTACTCTTTAGACCTCCGAAAGACTAACGCATCCACTCAAGCTCATTGATCATAAACAAGGTACGACGTTGCAACTGGTGAATCTACAACCACAGGACTCGTCCGAACCAATGAAACCTGCGGAGCAAGGTCAGCATACTGAGTGATTGACAGTCTGCTCATACTTACGATACCCAGGCTATCTTCGTCCTTGTTGACAAGGCGTTCCCACTGTGTCGTTAATGCTTCTGAGACAGTGATAGTCAAAAACGGGCACTCTGTGAACGGTCCCCTCTCGAAAGAGTCGTTTCTCAGCCGTAGTGTGAAACTGTTCATGAACTGGTGTTAGACGTTTGGTCCTTCACATAAAAACCTATGTCACGCTGGAACCACAAGGCGTGAGCTAGTAAGAATCATCCGGACTTTGTTCAGACGGTAAGTAATCTCATCAGGCATTCGACTGACGCTGACACAGCTTCGAAAGCACACGGGCCTCTAAAAAACCTTCAAACACTCCTTAGCGACGGTGAAAGTAAAGGGAGGGTCCTGAAGGTGCCGTAACAACACTGAACTTACAAAAAGCAAAAGCCATATAAATCTGACTCCAGAATGTCCAGGGCTTCTTGTGAAACACCACAGACTACGGTAACAGTACTCATACAGTCTATGTTCCGAAGTCTAATAGTTGTGCGCCTTGCCACATCACCTTATTTACAGTGTCAGAACACACTCGTCTACCACAAAGTTAATTAAGGAGTGTAAGGTTGGGCATCCTCGTCGTAACCCATTTGAAGTGTTAAAGATCAGCGATGACTCGCCATAGGCGCTAACCCAATGCAAAGTGTCAGTAAATTGTTCTCAATCTACATTTGTCACTGTTTACGTGCAGCTACTAAGAATTACTCCACCATAAACATTCTTTTCTGAGAAACAGCTTCAGAGTGTTGCCCTACCTATTAAGTCAAAAGTCCTCTTGAAGAAAATGGCAGCTGTGAACCACTATATGAATGACGGTGATTAAGCATACCATGGGGTGCAAAAGTGTGATCAATGCATCCACAGTCACCCCGAAACACAACTTATTCGCACTGAAACGCTATCCACGCGTTAGGTTTAGTCAACGAGATGTGACAGCTGTAAACCTCTTTGACGCAATACGAATTAACCTTCTAACGGTATGTACACGAGTTGTGTGAAGTCCTTATGAAAAGGAAGATGATGTTAAACCTATTCCTGCCATTTGGAGGGACTTCAAGGATCCTTGAAGGTGAACCTTCAACAGAACCCAGATATTCTCCTCAACAGACGAGATAAAGGAGATAGTATTGCCCCCATGAGTAGAAGTGACTACTTTGAGGAGTTAGGTTATATTCTCGCACACCAAATCAAGCTTCGTAGAGTAGCCAACGAAAAGGACAAGACTGATCATATCGAACATCGGATCACCAAGTGTCCTAAGTTATTAAAGGAAGAAAAATTGATAACTGCCGCGACCTATGAGCAACTACAGCCACAGAGGTATACCATACCCCGCCTCTATGAACTACCAAAAGTCCACAAACCTGGTGTGCTAGTTCGTCCAACAGTTGATATGTTGAATTCACCTTACCACTCAACAGCAAGGAGGCTGATGAAACTGCTCTAACCCGTTTGAAAAGCAAACAGCCCACTCAGTCTATGTAGTATGTTTGAATTGGTCGAATGCATACAGGACTTTAATGTGGACTCACAGAAATCATTCACACAGGACGTAGTGACGTTATTCAGTAACGCACTGCTGTTAGAAACTGATAATTTTATCTGTGACCAAAGTTTCAGACCAGATTCGATGTTATGACACACATAATGAGATTGTAGGGGCTTCTGCTGCGATGCATATTCGATGAAAATCTTCCGTTCAACGGTGTGTTGTATCGACAAACAGATGGTATAGCCCTGAGGTTCCCGCTCGGGCCTCTCCGAGCCGATGAATTCGTGGGGAAACTTGAACGTACCACGTTTCAATCCACCATCGGTCAGTTCGGTGAGTATTATCGAACCGTAAGTGATACGTTCATTATCGCTAGCTCCGGTGCTAATATGCGCACAGTACCCGGCAAAATTCGATCGCGTTCACCAATCAGTTAAGTTTACACTTGAGAAAGAGACAGAAAGCCAAATAACCTTTCCACACGAACATCTGAGCGACGGACAGACGACAATGTTCAACGTAGAATTCATCGGAAGAACACCCGGACAAATCAATAAACAAACTTAGACCCTTTTGTACCCCTAAAACAAAAGAGAAATCTAGTGTATTGTCTGAGTGACACAGCGTGCAGAACTTGTTCATCAGATGCATTAGATAGTGACCTAGGATTCCTAGAGAAGGTACTCCACGATAACGGCTACCCGGAACCACTTATCACCAGAAACATAATCAGAACGTCACTTAAATCTGAAAGGAAGGACTGAAAAAGAAACCCCTATTCATTCGACTGTTGTTCAAAGATGACAATGTCGCAGACTGGTTAACAAATAGACTCAACTAGGCAATCAGCAGGGTTTATGCAACAGCTGGAGTCCGTGTACAGATCACCACATCCCCAGTTCTCCAGTCTTATAACAAGGTAGACCAACAGTTCGAACTTCATCTACGTGTATCTACTCTTTCACTTGTTCCTGTAGAACAGGTTGTACTGGCCGAACGTCAATGCAGCTTTGAAAAAGAATACGGGCACACCATCCACAGTGGTCGGGAAAGGTTAGCAGGGCTATCCTCACTCATCTGGTTGAAAGTAGGCACCAGGTGAACACTGATCAAGCCTTCCAGGTGGTCTATCGCGTGTCAGGTAACCCATCAAGGGTTGCCTGAATGTGAAAACTCTGTACCGCTGAGGCTTTCGTTTGACTCGATATTATGTCACCAAAAGCGGTTTGGTCAGGCGCTGAGTCCGCCATGTCCATAAAACCACCGGATCGATAGCCAGTCTGCGCGGTTAAACCAGTGGATGAGCATGGCGTAATACAATAATCAAGCCTTCGCCAATCGAACGACCAGTGAAAAGTCTCTCTGTACTAACTCAGGTCGATATATCGATCTAGCTCTATAAACTTCTCATACAAATGTACTGGACTGAAGATGAATTTTCGGAAACAAGTTCGTCTACGTCTTTATTTTTCTTATCACAACAGACATACACGGAACGCTGAGAACACAGAATGATAGGCTATCAGTAGGAAAAAAGCACTACAATGGAACAACAGGTTACTAGTCTAATGAAACCCGTTGGTCTCAAACAGAAAGCACACCTAGTTACGTTGGATATTTGGCCGCGGATGTGTGTTATCTCAAACATGGTTTACACGAATGTACACTTTTATACACTAGCACATACGTGACGTAGAGCAAGGTAATGGGTGTACTCACATTTATTCGCGTACAGACTAGCATCAGAGACGACGCTGGACAATTCATATCCTTACTATGTCTAGGAGTTAAGGGAATAATGTTCACTAAAAGTGTAACTCGAAGCATTCTGGCTGTATCGTTCTAATGCACCAAATGCATTTACTCAGATAAGGCGTCCATGTCCGTATGCAGGACTTCATGTGTTGTTAGGTGCAAGTTGCCTTTGCCAATCTGCGCCATCTGTGGCGTCGAAAAAACGCCCAGTTGAGGCTAAAAAGGAGGGACATATAATGTTCGTGTGTGTTCTGTTTTGCGCCGTGGTTCGGAAACACGGCCTGTTCGCAATGAAAAAGATATCAACAGACTTGCTGTGTTTGATTGTCGTTGTCTCCCCTCCAATTAGCCCACATCAAGTTGACTGATCGCGTTGGCCATACGGCCGTTCGCCGGCGCGTATTCCGGAACGCTCGGGGTACACGACCGGTTGGTCAACTACTCACGTTACACAGCCTGTGATAGTTGGGTCACGTACTCCGCACGCCGTTTGACCGTTTACCGTGCCAGACATTAAATAGTAAGACCAGCAACAGTTGGGTGAGACCGCGTGGTGGTCACTCAACAATGTGGTCACGAAATTTGAAGACCATGACTGCTCCACTGAGGAAGTGGGTGGGTGTCGCCTGTGTGAGTAGGGTGCTGGTGATAACTCAAATGGCTGGTTAGAAGGGCTATCCGAGATGGCAGTTGTAATGAGTTTGAACTGGAGCGGTCTCTTGAATAGAGAAGGTTCACCCAATAAATGTTCGCAAGCATGCTGCTACAGACGGAATTATGGTCAGACTGGTGCCAACTAATCACAAACGGTGATCAGCTTCTGTTGAATGCGTATGTTACAAACAGCCGGGTTGCTAGATGTAAAGTCGTGAAAAAACACAACAACAAAATGGTCAATCAAAACCTGAGGATGCCTGTCACTTAAGAGCAGTCGTAAATACTGTTGTTCCTCTATAAAACAGCGCTATTTTTCCAACAAACTGAGATTGCTTAGTACCACTCAGATTCCAGTTCTGATTGTCTTTGATTGGGTTGCTCAGTATGCAACAGCAGTGTGCCTCAGTCAATGGCACACCTGCATGCACACCATCTCGAGTTGTTCTGTGTAGCTTTCTTTTGATAATTTTCACCCTTCTTAGAGACGTTTTCCTCCAGACTGTTCCACGTCACTGTTTAGATGAGCGGCTGCTACAGCCACAGCGCCTTCTGGTCAGGCTCAAGGCTGTTATAATGACAAATTCATTACTGCCTACAGACTCCGCAGTACGCCAACTTGGTTTACTGACCTTAATGTCGTAATACCATCTGCAACCGCGAGACAGGATTTAATCCCGACGGCCGCGAGATTTTCGTAGATAAGAGGACACAAGAACTCTTCTTGCGGGAGCGCCACGGGTTGTTCCTACCTCCGAACTGCTTTTGTCACCACCTGAATGGAACAACAGTCATCTGTTGAGTTGGAGGTTTCGTTAAAACCAGAGTAGCATGAAACAACTCTCCCACTTCGTCTAAATCCACCAACTACAAAAGAGCGAACAACCGGGATTTCTCTTTTTAAAACCTGTGTCAAGCAGTATAAGGATGATTCCCCACCAGACACGAATGAAACCTGTCCTCGATAATTCCTTAAAGCCATGTTTCAACACCTGTCGGGGTCATTAATGAACACTTCTCCTGTATTTCCTGTTAACCTCCCGTAAGAAGAGAAATAATACTGATTACGCGTCATTCTTCAAAGATCCGCTGATTTAAAATAGTTGTGAACAGAATCTTCAGTTGGTAATCTATCTACGTTTTTCATTTCGGCTATCATAAGCCCATTGTTAGACGAATGAAGCCAATCATACGTGTCTCTTACTCTTCTGCTTCTGATGCGAGACCGTCGGTTTGTGCCGTCGAATATGATTGTTCACAAAAAGTTATTTATCTAACACCTATGTGATGGAACGGATCCTACGTTCTGGGAGGTTTGATTTCGACCACAACGCAGTCGACGCTTCTAAAGAACGGAATCAATGGTCGTGTACGTTCTCTAATTTCTTGGCATCTCTTGAGTCTCAATCCCAACAAATTGACTAACTTGATCAACCACATCTCGTCCTCTGTTCATGAGTATACCCTCCAATGCGATAGTTATGAGGATGCATTCTCCATACTAGGGGATCTCTATGTGAGAACGAAGAACAAAGTATTCGCTAGTCACCCGTCAGCGACCTGTAGACGAGGAGATGGACAGACACTCAACCAGTTTGCCCACAGACTGAGCTAGTTTGCACCAGATAAAAACTTTAACGCCACTACAGCCGAGCAGAACCCAGACGACGCAGTCCGAGATGCTTTTACAAGTGGTCTACTGTCTAACCAGATCCGATACTGCTGGAACAGAGTGTTGAACTTTTAGGCCGATTTCGATCAGGCTAGATCGCTTGAACTGGCAGAAAAGCAGTCGCAATCATACCAGTCCGCTCTGACTAACACCTATACGGCTGCAACAGAGGTCTCGGAAAACTCATTCAGTCCTGCCAGAATGCCTGAGGTGGCAGCCTCCAACTCACGACTTCCTTAGACTTTATAGGAGCGTCTAAGTCCCACTCGGTGAGAAAAAAACATCGTTTTCACTCTGCTCACTGACCTCAGCTCATATCGAACCTCCTGGTCTTTATCAAAACCGGGTGCCAAACTGCAAGCCCATCGCGACAAAATCCAGAAGGCACAATCGAGCTGACGAAAAGTTTGCACGTGATGAAATTCGTCGGTTACTTGCTGAAGGAGTCATAGAGCTTTCTCCCTGGAGAGCTCAAGTCTTGGTAGTCGCTAACGACGGGCACAAAAAAGATAATGATCGTTGATTATAGCCAAACGATTAACAAATATACTCTCTTGGATGTCTATCACCACCTCAAAATCGACAGGATGGTCGAACGTATCGCCAGGTACAACATCTATAGCACTCTGGATCTAAAGGACGTTTATCATCAGGTCCTTATTTGGAAAGAAAAGTCCTTGATGGTCTTTGAGGCATGTGGACGTTTCGTCTGATTCCATTTGGCGTGACAAATGGTGTCGTCCACTTCCAACGGACTATTGACAAAATAATAGCATGCGAACGGTTAAAAGACATTTTTGTTTACGTTGACAATATTACTGTATGTGGAACTGATTCCATTGAACATCATCCCAATCTTCTTAGACGTGGCCAGGAAATACGGATTGATTTCCAATAAATCAAAAAACATCATGGGAGCCAAACAAACCAAACTTCTAGGTTATGAGTCATCAAGAACAGTATCAAACTGGATCCCAACTGCCCGAAACTTCTACGAGAATTAGCCACTTCAATTAACCTTAAGTACTAGTAACAAGTGGTGGGATAACTCGTTTTCTTTTTACGATGGAAACGTCACTTCTCTGATGAAATTAACAAAATTATGCGTAATAACACATTCCCCCTACCCAATGAAGTCAAAGAATCCCTTAAGTCTATGAAAAACGACCTGTCCCAAGCCGTTTTCTGCTATTCAGTACGACGTTCCTTTGGTTGTCGAAAAAGACGTCTCTCGTGTGACGATCCCAGCCACTCTGAAGCAGAATGGTCGACCGGTAACTTTCTTCTCGCGTAGTCTGTTGTACAGTGGACGGCACCATTCCGCCGTAGAAAAGGAAGCGTATGCTGTCGTGGAGTTCATACGTAAGTGGAAGCATTTTCTACTTTGCAACCATTTTGAACTTGTTACAGACCAACGTTCTGTCGTCTTCATCTACGGCGATCAGCACAGAGGGAATATCAAAAACGATTAAATTGAACGTTGAATGCTGGACCTGTCGCCATTCAAGTTCGATGTTGTGTATCTGCCTAGTGAAGATAAACGAACAGTAGATGCACTCTAACGTAATTGTTGGGGGGAGCTAGTGACAAAGATCGACTTGAAGGGACTAGATGAATCGCGGCGTTTCTCGGTTGATGCACTTCGCGTGCACCAAAAAACTCCTCTTTTCTGTGGAAAGAGTTCGAAACTTTGCTGCCAAATGCTCAATGTGTTATGAAATCAAACGTCGATCTTCTCCAAACCTCGAGGCAGGTTCATAAAAGCCATGCTACCATTCAGAAGACTGTCGATTGATTCTAAAGGCTTCCTTTCACCAGTAACATGCAATCGTTATTTCCTAACGATTATTAATGAAAAATCTCGATTTCCTTTTGCTTTTGCATGTTCCGACCAGACTAGTGAGACTGTTATTAAAAGTTTTTCAGTTTTTCTCTTTGTTTGCCACTCCGGCGTGCACTCAATCTAATCGTGGATCGTCATTTATGTCTGGTGTTCAACAGTTTCTTCACGAAAGGGAGTCGCTACAAGTAGAACGACACTATACAGTCCTCAGGGTAACGGGCAAGTAGAGCGTTTGAATGAGACGTCTTGCTCGCCCTGAAATCTCGTGACTTGGCGATCAAACAACGGAAATCTGTACTTCTTGATGCTTTGCACTCCGTGAGATCACTCTTGTGTGCCGTAACTAATGCAACACCACATGGAAGATTATTCCTCTATAACCGAAGGTCGACCTCCGGAACAACCCTCCCGATATGGCTCACTAAACCTGGACCGGCGTTGATTAAGAAGAGAGTCAGACAGTCTAATTATAAAGTTGAATTACTCCAGTGCAATGCACAGTACGTGTACATCCGCATTTCTAATGGCACGAAGAAATCAGTTTCTGTTCACCAACTGCCCCTCCCGAAGTCATGCCTGAGACGCCCTTGCATGGATGATCGACACCTTCGATCGGAAAAACTACCTCTGTACCCTCTAATCGCGTCCAAATCACGAGCAGCATAACAGTACTCCCTCAGTTGACATACACAACACTGAAGCATATGGTTCCCCACAACAACGATCACTCACGTAATCTTGAAACGTTAATCAAGCAACAACAATGTGTTCATCCATACAGACTGAGAAACAGAGACGCATGAACCTATAGCATATTGATGCTCACTATCAAACAGTTTCTCCGATCAGTGTACACATGTTCAGTCACCCCCTGTGACCTGTTGTCTGCTCACATTTCTTGGTGGAGAAAAATGCTATATTTTGTGGCATTTGTTTCATTTTTGAGTTGGTAACATATTTACTTTTTCCATTTCGGCTGTCACATGCCAATTATTCAACGAATAAAGCCTATCATACGGGCCTCTTATCCTTCTGCTTATGACGCGAGACCGTTGGTTTGCGCCGTCGATTCTGATTGTTCACAGCAGTATAGAAGAAAAAGTCCATGTATACGACAAAAAGTGCGCACTTCTATTGAGAGTAGACTGACAATACCAATCTGTGACAAATGTGGTGGTCTGTTGATATTGAGGCACGCTTGCCACTGCATGTGGTTTACGTGTTAAATATAAATACTAACCATATCCCAAATGATCAGGGAGTTTTAGAGTCAAGTAGGAGGATGACGTTTGGAGTACCTCCCGTGATTGTTTCTGCGAATGCACGTCGTTGGGACTGCAACAAAAGTTGTATACAATCGGGCAAACCTACGTCAATCAAGTACCTACCATGGGAGATATCACATTAAAGGCCAAACGTACTATAACACGTGAGGAAGAAAAAAGATGGAGTAATGCAAAGAAGTATGTAGCAGGATAAAAGTACTATGCCAGTGCGTACAAGGATTTGCAACATGAACGTCACTGACCGTTATTTTCCACCAGTGTCCTCAACTAAAGGTGTTCGTTATCCTTTGGACTACCGTGCATTTTGGAGCAACCATCTGGATTCGAATAACTCCACTGTGTGTGCTCGTCCTGTTCTGCAATTTGCCCAGAGGTCATATGGTCGTAAACGCATAATAGTTAACTGACAGTCAATCGGAGAGTGTACAAGGAACTCATATCAAGAAGCTCTGACGAAACACACCGCCTAGTTCGCATCACGTGGGAGAACCAGGTGAACGCTAGAAACAATTCGCAGGAGCTATAGGGGCTTGTTACAGAAGGATATGCTCCAAAGAAGCTGTATTACTACAACAGGATTGGATTGTTGTTACGTCGATAAACCGTGTGGACGAGCGTCGCCCGATTCCACTTGGATTAGGATATGACAACTGTTGAGAAATCAGACGTAGGCTGAACAAAAGCTTATGTAAAAAACCGTGGTCATCACCAGACAGAACAACAGAAAGCTGGAGAGAACCCTTTAATCTGGGAATAGTCTAATGCCATTTTTCCTGACTTGTGGTTGTGTTGGTTAACAAGACGGTGTACACGAGGTCATTTGCAGACCACGGTTCTCCAACCAGTAGTCAGCCACGTTGACTTGAAAGGTGGTCTGTACATTCTAAGCACTTCAGTTGGCCTTATAAAAATCATATTAAAGAGGGATTTGAATGGCCAGTTAGTTCCCCCGACGGCCCTTCATCAACAGCAGGTGACTCTGGAGAACAAGTTTTCGAAACATCACACGGCACCTAGAAGGTATTTGTTTTCTCTTATCAAGCAAGGTGGGATACAGGTTTATGTCAGAACTGACAAAACTCCTCCGAGTGGATTGGAAAGCTAAAGAGGTGCGTCGTGATTGACGTTTGCCAACAGCAAATCCCATTCATGAAAAGATGACAGTTTATGTCAAACAAAGAAGCGTCTGCTTAGTCTGTCGCGTCTCAGTTCCTAAAAGGCCCGATTTTACGATGGTTCACCAAATCCAGGGAATGTCGGACGAGTGAGCAAGAGACGAGATCACGATGCGGTAGAGGGTGCACTGATTATATTTTCACCTTGCGATGGATCGTGCGGCGTCGACACTCAGACTGCTGACGGTCGTGGTCTTTTTAAACCTAAAGACCACCTATGACTCGGTTGCTCGTAGTATCATGGAAATGTCTATGCAAATGAGTCCCAAAGAAGTGAATCTGCTACGATCAATTCATGTCTATCGTGCAAGCAGAGAGAGAACCTAGGGACAACGGTTTCGAGTGACCAACACTCCCAGTGGTGTTCGCTGCAGGTGTTCCACCTCCTCCGTCCTGTTCCAATTTTGAGAGACGACATTCTGGAGGGTGCGCTCAAGAAATCGAACTAACTTGGTGTTGAATTCCTTAAATACCTACATGGAGTATGCGGATTGTATTGTCCGGCTTAATACCGTTAATGAAGGCATGCGGACCACGTCAATACAAGGTGACTGGCGAGGCTAAGTCGTACGAACGGAACTTTGCGGCCTCAACTTACAAGTGCTGCCTCAATACTGGGCATTCACACCCATGTTTTTTACTGCGAGGTAATCCGTTTGAAACTGTGGACAATCTCACAGACATGAGTAGCATTATCTTATTCGCTTATAAAGTCGCAAAGGTAGAAAAGGCACATTTGCTAACCGCCTTCGTCTGTGGCGTTGAAGAAAGACGTCCAGATGTTGTTGAAAGACAGGGTGTATGATTTTTGAGCGTATTCTGTTTTGCTTCGCGTTTCGGAAACTTTGACTTCTCGCGACGAAGACATCAACAGACTAGTTGTGTTTAACCAGCAGTGTATCTGGCAATCAGCCCACACCAAGTGGAATGATATCGTGGGCAGCACAGCCGTTCGCCAGCGCGCAATTCAGAATAATCAAATGAACAACTACACACGCTGTACAACCTATAATGATCTATTAAGATCGCAACATGTGCCAGGCAACGATGTGGTCACGAACTATGCAAACCTTGACTGGTTTGTTCGGCGAGGTGAGTAGATGTCACAGGCCAAGTGAAGCTGGACCTTCACGTGGTGTGACGGCTTGCGCAGCTCGATGACCTCTTGGGCTAAACTGGACAGAGTTACTCATACCAGGCAGGCCAACAGGTAGAGGTCTGACAAACCACAGCCTCCTGGTCCTCCAGGTTGAGGGTTGGATGATGGTTGGCATCTCTTCCCTAAAAACGCACCATTTCTGGTACACCGCTACCCACCCACTGGCTTGCCGTCCGGGCTTTTGAACCAAAGGCTTTGGTTGAGAACCCTAATCCTTCTTCTGTCTACGTCTGGGCATCCTGGCAGTATCTCAGCCCACACAAAGCCATGAATCCTCACAACATCAACAATTCAATACTGCTACTGCTAACCCCTCTCCCATTATCCTATCAAATTTTACTCTCAGGCCCCTCCTGATCCCCAATTCTGATCATTTCTCTGCAAGTCCCACAACAGGTATAATTAATCATAGTAACACTGTGTCGATAAGTCCCAGCTCGCGGCACTCAGTCTCAGACCTCCCTCGTCCTGTGCTTCGACCTAAAACGCAAATTAATATAAGTGCCTTCAACGCTCGTACTATAAAACAGATAGGTCAACAGGCTACTCTCGCACGAACGTTAGACTCGCTGCATATCGGTGTTTGCTGTATCTCGGACACTAGAATACGCGACAGTAGTCAACGTATGGAATTAACAGCACCCACAATTTCCACCCGACAATGGTTATACACTTCAGGTGACTCCCGGACGCCGTTACCGGTCAGGCTGGAATAGGTATAGTCCTCAGCACAACGGCCGCAGCCGCATTGATAGATTGGATTCCTTTTCATAGTAGACTGTGCCGTCCGGTTGGAAGGTTCTATTAGGGTCAGTTCTAGACGCAAAACTGTCAGAAATCATTTCGTTGTGTTAGCTTACGCTCTTACTGACTGTAGTGACGTCGGCGTCAAGGACGTCTTCTAATCGGATCTGGCCGCTCTCCTCCGGTCGACACGTGGTTCTGATATAGTCGTCCTGGCCGGAGATATGAACGCCCAGATCGGCCGCCTTGGTGAGGCCGAATCTCGTCTAGGTGGCAGGTTTGGGATAGCATCACATCGCATGGACAACGGCGAGTGACTATTGCAGCTGTGCACTGAGCATAGGCTGTTTCTAACCAGCACTAGTTTTAAGCGTCGTGCACGTCATTGCTATACTTGGCGCCCTCCCTCTCTGAGTCAGACC